>JASKGN010031411.1:0-12823 GCA_030556245.1 Falagria sp. GC000072 | reverse complement strand
GAATGATATGAAACACGAGACTCATAAATAGAACTTAACAAAATGGCCGACTAAAAACGTTGTTAGTTGTGCCATTGACAATCATCGTGTTAAATACAATGGCTTTACTCTTACACAAAATAAATTGGCCTATACTAGCCACACTAGTACTTAAAAACTAATTAGTTACCTTTTTGATATCCTCGAAGTTCGAAATGAATATTAATTTACTGATGGAATTTGCACATTCCACCATCGTACCAATCTTACACCAAAAACTATGATTCTCGCAAAATACCCGATTGTAATTGATTGCTCATTATTTAATTACCCGATTTATATAGATTTAATGTATGTAAATATTTTAATTCATTTAAAATGAAGAACAACTACGTAAACCCTAGTTACCCGTGCAGCAACAATAAGTCGAATGACACAATCACCTTTACCAAAGTCGCGTACTCTATAAACAATAACAATGTATTGGTATATTATTAAAAATTGGAATTTTGATTTTACTTCTCAAAACCTTCATGAAATGATGAAAAATGATTGTGATTGTATAAATTCTGTGTTTATATTTTGTATTTACATATTTTATATATATAAAATATATATATTATGTATAAATACCATCTTTAAATGTACTTCGATAATGAAATTTGTACTCACGTTTACAGCAGTGTGAAGTTTACGGTAATTATTGTAGGGTTGAACTTCTGATGCCCAAAATTGCTCGTTAATGTTACTACATGAATATTATTAGAACAATGTAATTCGTTGAATGAATATTAGATATAAACAAATTACTAGATGATTGAAGAACATTAATGAGAACATTTGAATAAAAGTTTAAGATTTGCATAATTAATTGTTCTTCAATTTATTTCACATTTTCTACGTGGTAAAAAATAATAAAAGTCGAGAGTTACAATATCATACAATAATTAGGATATTGTTATTGTAGTAATTATGCTCTATATATATAATATTTATAGTTTAGTTAAGTAGTAATTAGTAATTGTATCATGTAGATAATATAATTTCATTCTTGTGTCTACTTAGGTTTTAAAAAGGTGTATTGTGTGTACTACTATAAATATTATTTGCACGTTTGCCATTAGTTTTGAATATTGTTTGTTCTTTTATTAATTAATAATTTGTTTATATTGTAAACCTAACATGCATCCAGAATAAAATATTACAGAAAAGTTACATATTCTTACAGAAGTTATACATGTAAAGATGAACTAGACAGATTCATCCCAATATTACTTATATCCAATATACATAAATAAATTATACATTGTTTATATAATATTAGTTAATATATTTGTTTCGATTAATTTAGTAATCAATATATAATGTACAGCCGTGAACTTTACGTGTAAACGTGTGTTATTAAATTTTAGTAGGTGTCATCAGTGGAATTAGTTATAAAAAATGGTGGAAATCACAAAATATTTTGTGTTTAAAGAACTAAATTCATTTCGCATGCTGTAAAACACAAGAAAACTAATGTACGAGTACAACTTTATTCATTCAAAAAATTATTAGCAAAATTGTGTCTTTGAACACAACAGACACAAAGAGAAAACAAAATGTAAGAACAAAATATTACATAGAATCAAACTAAAAGTAATTGTGTATGTAAACAATGTACAAATACAATATGTAAAATAATAGTTAATATATATGCATAAATCAAAATCAAGTTTGATGAAATTAATTAAAATTAAAATATATAGAGATGTATGTACTCATTGAAAAATAATCACAATCATTTAATTATACATGGATTAAAATAAATTTATACAACGAGAGAAGCCATTATTGTTAATAGTTTTTATAAGTATAAACGTAATTAAATTTACTTCTAAAAATACTTGTAAAAAATGAAATCAATATGTCATTCATGAAAGCCACCATTCTTGTTTTAAAATTATGTTTACTCAATACATATAACTAATTTTCAAAAGTTTAATTTTAGTTAGCTTTTAATAGCAAAAACTTTTCACTAAAGAGAGCCAGTTTTTGAAAGAATTTGTTGGATTGATTTAAAATCTGTGTCTGTGATCCCCGTCCAGCTACCCTAATACATAAAACAAAAAAGAAACGAAACTTTGAAAATTGCCAAGTATTGCCAAAAGTAGTATGGTTGCATGTTACTTGCGCGTGCTTTTTACAATTGCTTAGGTTTACAATTAAAGTTGTTTACAAATTCATCTAAAACCGATATTGTTTTAAGCACGTCGTGTACTACAGCAAGCCAACCCTTTCTAACAATGCATTTGCAATAATTTTCGTTCTTTTTTTCAGAATTAATTTCTGTATCTATCACACTATAATTATTTGTTTATTCTGTCAGTTTTATGTTCTTTGCTATGATTATTATGAATGTTTCTTTAATACAGCCAGATCGCTCAAAATACATACAATATTCATTATTATTTAATATTAGTCTACAAATGTTTTTATCATTACTAATCAATTAATTAATTACTTTTATATAATTTTATAAATTACATTACATTATATATCATATTATCATTTTATATAATATTAGTATTTCCAAACGGCTTATTAAAATTTTACAAGGATATTTTACACAATTATACAATATATTGTTTGTTTTTTGCGTTGGTTTTGTTTTTCATTATCATCTTTTTGCATTCATGTGTGTACAATTACTTATCTGTCATCAATCTTAAAAACGGAATAAATGAAGAATTTACACTTTACAGCTTCTTGTGTTATTTTTTTAGTTAACTTTACATCAGTCTCAAGCCACAAATTTCCAAGAAAGTTTATCCTTTCCTCGTTTCAAACAAGCCTATCATTAGTTTCAATTACAATTACTACAATTCGTTTAATACCATAATTTTCATCCCTTCATTCATTTTACTTATTTATGCCTATTTCAACCTTTTTCATAGTCGTCCGCAAGTGGTCATCGATAGCCCGGAAATACCACGACAAGCAATTGATATTTTCTCGGAGAAAAAGAAGTTGACGATGCGCAATTAATTAATTTATATTTCTTTCTTTAATTACAGTCTTCCCTATCGTTCACCTGAATAAACTTATTTATTTTCAATCAAATATTCACAAAAATTACAAAATGTACAATATATTATCGACAATAATTTTCCGGCTGATGCTGCTGCACGTTTTAAAATGTTACAATTAAATTATTAAAATATATACTTTACATATTATAATATATAGAAACATTAATATAATTTGTCATTTGTTAAATATTTTAAATACAATCAATATACAGAGAATACGTACTGTAATAATTCCACAGTACGATTCTTAATTGTTTTGTCTCGAAACGCAATTTGTTTAGAATGTAAAAAAATAGAAACGCATTCTTCTCTCTAATAAATATAATTATGCACCAGCGCAAGTCAATATTTACAATGTGATGAACCCTGTGTGTTTTTTCTTACTTGACGGTGGTATTATTTAATGTGTCTTGTTGTGAGAATATGAGAGTATGTTGTGTTCTTTAATACATAATATACATAGTTCGATTTGTTTGCCTGCCATCGCCTGTGTCTTCATTTAATTAATAATTACAATTAGATTAAACTACGTGCGCACCATTGTTAATATTTTTCAGGTGAAACAACCAACTTCCTTTTCGCGTTAAAAAGAGAATAACAACTGGTCTTGTCGTGCGAAGCGAATGATTTTTAAATATTATATTATAAACAATTTCTTTTTCTTCTTCGTCTAAGTACAAAATGGTTATATTTTACATGATTATACAACTATGAAACATCTCTTTTTTTATATAAATACAATTTAATTTAATATCGGTTATAACATATATACATATCACGATGATGGGCTCGATTCGACTTGCGGACGATTTTCTTGTTTTCCCTGCTCGCATAATATCTTAGCTTTTCGCACCAATAAGAGTAGTGGCATTAGTTGTTTGTAATTTTACTTAATTCGCATGTTTAAAAGTTTATAATTTAAGTGTTAGCTGTTTGGAAATGTTGTTAGTGTATTATAGTATAATTTGTTTTACAATTAATAGCAATATGAACAAAAATCTATTTTACATATAATACAAATAAAGGGACACTAGAATATGTACACATATCATTTTTGTTTCATTTTTGCTTGACATACAATATATACTTATAAGAAACACGAACTTCTAATAAAAATGTTGTTTATGCGAAAAGGGGTAGTAAATGTGTACTGTACTTCCTAATTTAATTAATTAATAATCACACACCGGTTAATTGATTTTGTTTGTATTATTCTTCACATCATTCACAAGACGATGCCTTGTATTTTCGAATGCTATCGTCTATCATCAGTTTGATTATTTCATCGAATAATGAGAAATGCAGGAACAACTAAAATGTCAACCCAGAAACGTCTATACACAAATTCTAATACAAGTATACAATATAATATACACTTAGACCATTTATACTAATATAATATATGTTCATTGTTTTTTTGTTGTTGAAAATTGATAAATGCAAAAATGTGATCTCATTTTTGTTGTATGTCAAAAGAGTCGGCGAAATGTTTGTTATAGTTTCGCAATCATGGCCACCAAAAAAAAACCGAAATACAAACAGTTCACAAAGTCAAAAATTTGGAACAAATTATAATTTGGTTTTTCGATGACCAATCATCGGACGCCATTTTGTAATGTCGAGTAATGATGTTTGTAATTCATTTGTTTATTTGCATATTGACCGATCGAATGTGTACTTATTATCAACTCAAATAAGTAATGCTCGCACTCGTTTTTTCTCTATATATTTTTCTACAAAGTGATTATCAATGAATGAATTAATTTAATTTCAACGGTACTTTAACTTCAATTACCTTCATATCGTTACTTTTACGCTAAATCTGCCGAAATGAATATTTTAAAAAGTCCACTACTCGCTAGATATCTGCTAAAAATGTGTATTGATTTAATATTCCTCGTAAATTCGCGCATTATTAAATAGCATATTACTTCTCATTAAAAGTCTCTAATAGAAAATGTCGCGTGAGTGTGTAGTAGTAGTAGTAATTTACCATAATTTTCGAATAGGAATAGTAATAAATGTGTTTTTAGTTAAGTAGTAGTAGAGTAGTAGGTAAATAGTCGAGTAGTATATAGAGTAAAATTCTTGATGGACTTCCTAAGTAACATCCATGCAAATTAAACTAATCTACTAATTAATAATCGGAACATCATAATTTATCATCGCATTTCATTCAATTCTAGTATTATGCCTCAACTCCTTCAAACCCCTAGCTTCGATTACAATATTTTAATGAAAATCGATCGAAATAAAATAATTACTCCCGAGTTAAGCAGAAATTTCAAAAATGCAAATTGGCAAAACAAAACTTGAAATAATGCCGCAGGTTAACTACCCATTATGGCATGGTATAGTTAGTTAATGTAAAACAAATTATAATTAAAGCATGCATATTTCAGTTGTTGTTTATCCGGTGGAGAAATGTACTATTTTCCAACTTTATGAACTTAATTATTTTCGTGTGTTAATTTGAAATTCGCATCATTTGTTTAGTATGTATGTTTGTGACGCCAATGTTTCTGTTTGTGTATTATATTTTTGTTGTCAGAACTATTCCTGAGGATTCGATATCACAATTATTAATGTCAGGATGATCAGTGTTCATGATTAAACATTGTGTGGTTGTCTTCATCGTCTGAATTATGGGTACCAAAAACTCTTTCTTCTTCGGTAAAAAACAAATAAAAAATGATTTTATCCTAGTATTTACATGCGATTTGAATCATTATTTGTATTTGTTGTATTTTGTAGTCTTCAATTTCCAGTTTAAAAATATTTTAAAAATATTCAGAGATTCGAATTAATCCTGCACAATAAATAATTTAAACGTAAAATATTTACAAATATTAATTATTTTAAATGAACACGCGCAGTCGTGAAGGAATTAATTAATTAATTGTAAATGAAATAAATCGTTCTTAATAATTTTGCTAAAGAAAGACTTGATGCTCTTTGTCTTTTCGTCCTCCGAATTGAAATCAAACTTAATTGGTGCATATGCAATAATATATAGGAACGCTTTGATGATGGACATGAAAAATTCAAAAACCAGTTCGCAGCAATTACCAAGAAATGAATAATTAGCATGAATTACTTAATAATTAAATTAAATTTTTAAACCTAAAATCATTTATGGATTAATAGCTGATTATAGCAGAGGGATGATAAAAATAAATGTAATCTACAAGAAAAAAAACATGAAATACAAACTAAAGCTAACCACTTCGCTCCTACCGCCTACGAACTAATATGGATATTATAATCGCAATAAAAAAAAACACTCGCTAAAATACGAATATAAATGATTTTTAAAAATTAAATGAAATACTGGTACCATGCAGGTGACAAGCGTATTATCGCTAGAATTAATTCCTGCAGTTGGTCGGAAAAAAAAGAGACGAACTTAAAATTATACTTTGTGTATATGTGTTTTTTTAGCATTAGCCTATCATCAGACCTAAACGATTTGTTTTTCTTTAAACGTTAATCGTTTTTCATTTAAAAGCAGATCGTAAGATTCTTCTTCTGCTTTTTAGTCTTCTAGAATTTGTCAAGACTAACCTGATGATCTTTTTCTAATTTCGACGCCATTTGTTTGATGTTTACATGACGCCATTCGTTGGGGGACCAATTGGGCCCAACTCACCTCCGATAGAACCCAATGGGCCTGGCGCTTTCAAGAAGAACTTCTCCAACTTGGCAATGATATGCTTGCCATAAGTGTACTTACGCAATGAATTCAAGTGTGGTCGAATTTTATGCATGAGCACTTTGCGTTGGGTTGGTTCACTTACATCAATCATTTTCTGGACGACATAGTTGGCGTACTGATCTTTCATCATTATGTGCAGGGCACTAGAAAATTCATAAACAATTCATTATTCTCATATTTTCAGTCATTATCATGAATAATTTCAAAGTTTACCTATCGTTAAAGCCACAAACTTCCTCGATTAGCAATGCCCGTTCGGTCCTGGTAGCATGGGTGACGCATTTCTCGACGACATTGCTAGCAAACTTGTGTTGACTCAAAACTAGAACTTTGCCTCGGACGGTGTTAATTAACTGCGACTTATCTTCCGGTTTGCCATGCTCTGCTCGAAGTAGAAAGAAAAAATGATTAATTGCTTGCTACGTGAGTAAAACAACGCATTCGAAAATCCGAGTTGAAAGTTACCTAGCACATGTTGAATGACATAGTTCCCAAACTGGTCCTGAATGAGCTGATCGGTGTGGGTGTGAAGTTCAGCCAAGATCGGCGCCGTCTGTTCCGGGGTGCAATGTTCGAGGATGCGTTGAATCACGCGACAACCATAAGGATGTGTCGACAAGCTGTAGACTTGTCCAGCGAAAGACTGAATGATGAACTGGAGAGCATTGGGATCGACGCATTCGATGCATTTCTGTACGACGTGATTACCATTCTGGTCCTTGACACATTTCAAAACGTGTCCGTCAAGTTCTCGGACGATTTCCTGCTGTTGTTCGGCAGGAATCGATTCGAGAGCTTTCTGAATCACACGACATCCATACATCTGCAAAGCAAGAGGCAAAACGTGTCCGCGAACTTTCTGCGCGAGCGTGGTCTTCTGCTCGGCAGTGCCAAATTCGAAGAACTTCTGGATCACGTAGTTGCCAAACACGTCCGTCATCAGGTTGTAAGCAGCCGAAAGGATCTCATTGAACACCATCTGTTTCTCGTTGGTGGTGGCGCGCTCGAGCTTCTGCTGAATGAAACGCGAGCCATGTTGGTCCTGCGAGAACTCGACGATGTGATTAGCCAAATCGCGCAATTGCAGATTGGGGAAGCGGTTGTTGCGGAAGTCCTCGAGTAAGCGAGAACGTCCCTGCGGACCCTTGTCCAAAGCACTTGAGACAGTGGTGTTGAGAGAATTGATCTTAGTGAAAAGCGAATTGCTCGAACCAAACATTGTCGCGGTGGCGCTCAAGCCTGCGGCAACGGAATTCCTGTACTTTGCTTCGGCACCGGGAGCGGCGGAAAGCACACGCGAGTTAACCAAATTGCCGAGTTGCAAGGGGGCCGTTGGCGGAGGTGTTAGTGAGCCAGTAAGGGGGCTCGGGCTGCTGCCTAGACCATACGAGGCAGGCCATTTCGGTCTGTATTCCAACGATGGCGAGAATGCGGACGTGTTACGGTCGAAGGAATCTCGTCGACCGGTCGTGGTTGATGTCAGACCTAATCCTGATGGTAGCATAAGAAACAGCTCCATTTTAGAATATGATCGATCTTCATAAAGTTTAAGGTCGAAGGAAACTTATTAGCAGGAGGATTTTACTGACTGCTGAGGTTTACTTGCTGCTTGTCAGGAGCAAATAGAGCGAGACGTTTTTGTTATTAGTACAACAACACATTGGGTTAAAATGTTAAACGATTCTATTTACAAATTGTAAATTGAACGTGTGAATTAGTTATTGTTCTGACAAGGCAAACAAATCGCAGGCGGGTTAGAGAAAAGTCTCGTGTTCCAAGGTTGATGTGATAATAAAGAGTAAGTCCTGACGACTTTCTTAGTTCTGCATCAAGCTTTGGAATTTAACTCGACTGGTGTGTTAATCAAATGTTTTGTTTCAAAGCAAAGCAACAAAGAAATCGTTATTTCAGATATAAAAGCAAGTGTTAAGTTGTTGTATACCTGTATGTAAAGAAGTTGTAGTTGCGGCAGAAGAGCCGATCGTACCAAGCGAGGAGCTGCCGAATGGGGCAGACGGGGGCGCGTGCAATGTGGGGAACAAACCTGAACCTTGGGCCACACCTAACCGACACCGAAAGTTAGTAACGCACACACACATAATTATTATTATACAAAGATAATTGTTTATGTTGTTGACTAGACACAATTATGACAATGATAGTAAAAGTAAGCGTCATGTTAGAAACAAAAAGAAAGCCCAAAATATTTGTTGCTGGCAATTACCTCCTAATGTGGTGCCATTCACAGAGGTGTTGACATTAGCTCCATAGAGACTCTGTGGCGTGCTAGAATACAAGGAGGCAGCAGCAGGCGTCTGTCTGGACGTCTGCGGTTGCACGAGCACAGGTGCTGGTGACACCAATCGCATTGGAGTGCCATTCCGCATCGCTGCCCCTTGCGCCATAAGAATGGGCCCAGCGTTCTGATCATAATAGGGCACGATGTATCCTCCTGGTACTTGAGGCTATAAAACCCCGAAATTATTAAGATTCATCCTTCTCAAAAAAGAAAACCAAAAAAACTAGGCAAGAGATCATCACAAACCTGTACTTGCTGCTGAGCCTCAGCAGTGCCATTCGGTGTGAGTGGTCTTCTAGCACCATTGCTAGCACCCTGTTGAATAAGATTCGCAGGATACACGCCCCAAGGAGCAACGCCATAGTATTGCGGAGCTGGGATGAGATACTGCGGGTCTTGTTGGGCATTTACCAAGTACGGACCTGCCGCTTGAGGAAAGGCTGCTGCTTGTTGTTGCTGAGCCAAGTATTGTTGCTGTTGATGCTGCTGAAGGAGTTGCAACTGGGTGGCGGCACTCGGCGTGGTCGCTTGTGTTTGTTGCGACCGGAATAATTGCTGCAAGGAAAGGAAACAATCGGTTCGATTATAATATTCATTTCTATAAAGACATCCAATGAAGTTGTGTGCGTGTGTGTATTGTTTCGAACGAAATGTTACATTATAAATCTCCATTGTCTGATGTTATCGGAAACGAACTGACATTACACTAGGTACAGGTAAATACATGAAATATGGATACTTTGGCGAGGGGAGAGAAACATGGAATCACTTTGCGCACAGATTTGGACAGGAAGTTTACTTTGAGAAGAGTTGAGTGGTTACAAGAACGGTAGTATGTTCGACGCTTGATACAATTAGATTAATGCACTCCACTTGGGAATTCAAAGCGATACCAGAGTGTTAATGTATGTGTGTGCAAGGAACCAAACACACAGAGAAACAAACATGTAATCGGTTTGTTGTTTAGAGTATGATCGAATTGCATTCTGCATATTGTACATACATAATACACTGTGCAAAATCGATAGCAGAGAGCTTGTTTATTATTTAATATTTGATTACATTAATAAAGGAAGCATTTGTTTATATGAAGAAAGCCAACGACGACCAATCGCGATGAATTTGCAACCAGGCGGACAATCGAGGAACTTGAAACCCACAGCAGCAGAATTTGTTAGCTGGAAGCTAAAACAATGCGACCGAGAACGAACGGAATTCATCAGTTATTAATCATGGAGCTTTCTTTCATTCTCTACTCCATTTTCTTCCATTCCTCTCAATCAAGATTTGTTCGAAATTGAATTTCCATCGATTATTATTGATAACGTTATAAAACTGGACAATTCTTTACTTCCTTCTTGAAATGTTATTTATTAAACTTCCTAAATCTTAATAAAAAAAAAGAAACTAGACGCTATAAACATTCAAGGACTCCGTTGCGCATTGAACTTAGTGAATGAGTGACTTAAAACTGGTATTTAAGTCTGTGGGTATGGATAAAATGCCAGGGGCATGCGAAATGAGAGCACAAAAATCGGAAACAATGCGTGTCCAAAAATAAAAAAAATACAATACTACTACTAGAGTAGTCGCATAGTGAGTGAGCAGAAAGCGATTATTATAATTGCGGAGGAGGAACTCGGCGCGTTCGTTGCAAAATTGTCCCTGACCGTGACACACCAGCCCAGCTGACTTGAGAGAATTACGCAACATTCTCTCAGCCTCAACAACACGACCGACTCTCCTCTTTCTAAGCTGCATGTAATTAACGCTTGTTGAGTTGGTATATGCTGGTGAGAAGCGAGTGCACCGTTTCTTTCCTGGTCGTGCATGTAGCGAGATATACTCGAGAGATACGACCAAGAAGAAATGCTGAAGATATAACGCAAAGGAGAAATAAATTTTCCGCGGAAAAGAGAATTGACTAAAGCTCCGAGATACGGTGTAAAGCTTACTCAGCTGTATTTCAGCAAATAACAAAGTTTCCAGGTTTCCTTCTCATGTGCTTGGGCTTATGCTTACACACAAATCAACACCTTTCACCTGGTTGCAGCAGAATGCAACTTTTGCATATACATAGTCGAAAGCTCAACAACTCTCTGCGTGCGTTTTGCATATTCAACTTAAATAAAACAAACAGTTCATAAATAAATAAAGAGAAAGAATGAACAAACGTGCGATATATACTCGTTTGGAACGAACGGTATTTTGAATTCTGTCGAGTTGCTTGGTTTGGTTTGGGAATTTGCGAATTGAAAAAGTTAGATATTTATGATTCACTTTTGATTTAAGAAAGAAAGTTTAAAGTCAGAAATAAAATAATTATTATGCTCATAGTTATTTTGAAAATATATTTTCGTTCTTATCTTATTTTAATTTAAAATTTATGAAGAATTTTCTAGCATAGATAAATAAGTAACTAACGTCGGAGAAGAAACCAGAAGCCGGATTGTGAATGAATGAACTAGATCACTCCTTGATGAATATAAATATAAATTCATACATGCACATATATAGCATCTATATCTATCTCTTGCATAGTTAAAATTACTAGAGTTGACGATGTGGTTTTTATGCCTTTCACCGTTTAATATTTTTTATCTTGGTCTTCTTTTCTCAAAAGAAAAGAAACACATGATAATACGATTTTCTCTTATGGCAGATGATTTAAATCTTTAAAAAGTAATAAATTATCTTCGTTTCAATAATATAATAACCATGCGGATACAAAATTAATATTTAAATAAAATAGAAAAGTTCATTATGAAGTGAAGCAACAACAAGTTGAAAGTCTTCCAACACTCACTCTTCGTGAATATATTTTATTATTAATTTGAAATGAAGGTTAAATGAACAATCAATGAATATAAATTGTGTGCAATATGAATTGCGGAGTGTGTGCGGGTGACAGCAGCAGCAAAATCGGAAAGAATTTTAGATTGGATTAAAATAAGGTCGCAGCACATTCTCCAATTACGCAATTGCCACTTAAATTACATGCACACACATATTCATATTGTGTGTACCTTAAAATATGCAAAGAAAGTTGTACTAGCATTTAAGAATAATAATTGTGGAATAAATCCAAATTGTATAAGTAATATGCTAAAATTAAAATTATTACTACTATTGCCGCCCTTTTCTATAGCGATACGCACGCCACGCTAGCTAGCGCTACACAAAATGGCGACCGACGCCACGCCACTTAGCGTAACTAACAAAAGCCAAACGTTGATTACATTACATGAAAATCCAATTCGATAATAAATGTAATTCGCGTGTAATACGAAAAGCTATCAGTGTGTAATATAAATAATGTTATTATTTCATTTGAAATTCCGCATAATGCACATTCTGATAGAAATTTGCGTTTGTACATTGATTTAGATTGCTTTCGGTTTCTTTTTTATTTTTGAAGCATTGCGGTTGGTGATAATCAACTGTATCTAGCAAAACGAATTGTTGCATGAACAAATTTAATATGCAATATGCACGCATGAGGTTTTCAACACGTTTTTCATCTTCAAGTTTCCATGAACTATAGACAAGATAGATAAATAGAGATATAACATAACTTCCAATGGATAAATAATGCTTGGTAGCAGAATTTTGCAATAACAATACAATTATGCTTTTTTGCAAAATGAAACTGACACTAATTGACAACAAGTCACTTGCTAGAAGTGGCGAATGTTTGTGTGTGTTGTTTATGCAATATCTTTCCAGTTTCATTTTCAAAGCTCCAAGCTTATTATTACA
>JASKGN010031378.1:0-12533 GCA_030556245.1 Falagria sp. GC000072 | reverse complement strand
TCCCTAACACCAAAATCTAGATGCAGATCTAAAAGCCAAGCCAAGATCTATGATCTAGCATCTAAACTTTATTTCGGGTTATTTAATTATTTAAAGCAGAGATAAAAAGGATTTTCGGATGAAGTATTGATTAAGTTCATGCTTAGGCATTAATATGTTATCGCTTCCAAAGGATAATCACAGAGTACACATGTGCGCACGCATCCTGAACGTGTTTAATATAAATGCTGAACCTGGAAGATTTAAAGGCACGCGAAATTGTGGCAGCATGTACCGATTAATAATTCATCCCTTTCATGACCCGCCGAAAACGTGCGAACACGTATCGCACCCAGGATCTGGAATTCTGTGTGGACAATGTTCATGTTGATGTCATTCAGTTTGCTATAGTTCTATACAATATTTGATATTTTCTTTATTGTCGCAAAAATTGTTACTTTTCGCAATAACACCGAGGGGTAATATCGCCAGTTCTTATTAAAGACACAACGAGATATTTAAGTTTTATTGCTTAAAGCGTCTGGACAATTTCAGTTTTCACAATTTTCGTAATTGCCATATAACAATTTTCTTTATTATTGAATTTTTGTTGAAAAAATCAAGGCGAAAATAAATCTAAACACATTCCATTGCTAATGTGAATTTATGTTGATTTTGCAAGCCATTAGAGATTTACAAACAATCCGAAACAATCATTCTGCACCACTAGCAGTTTTGCCAATTCGAATAACCTGCCTACCATCTCTTCCACTTCAACTTTCCGCAATTCTACAACTCCTCTAGGTATACATGCATAATGCGGACGGAAAGAACACAACCGCAAGCTGAATTAATCATTTCCAGAAAGAGCATAAAATACGTTCTTCTTCAGAATCCCAAAGCATACCAAACTTGGATTCTTGTCACGTACGTCTGTTAATATCAGATTGCGAACGATCTTAACACGCTGCTTCTGCAGAGCAAGTTGTGAAGAACTGGGTGGAGTGGTGACGTTTGCCCCGAGAGAAACAAAAGCAACACGAAAAGAAGGAAACTCTTCTCCTACTTTTATTATCATTATTTAAAGGGCTGCGTTTACGATTTTTGGCCTTTTATCTGTGCCTTGTTTTCTTCTATTTTTTGGAATTATCTCTGGCCGTCCTCTAGTTGTGTAGAACAAATATTAATGCCTTGAGGATGACGCCACCTGCACAGTTGATTTTTTCTTCGCTTGGAAAAATTGTGCAGAGAGAAGAGAAAAAGGTAAATGGGCTTTGTTAGCGGCGATGTTGCGCCATTTTTTTTACTTGTAGGACAGTAAAAGCTTGAAATGTGTTTAAGCTGAAAGGGTAGCTCTGAAGGACATCCGGGTCTCTGGGGGAAGGTACAATCAGAAGGAAACCTTTTTAGATACTGATAACATCATATTTTGTTCTTCGGGGCACGAGGGCTTGATACAATTGTCATTAGTGAAGGAAGTCAATTTTTGTTTTTTCCTTTAATTTAATATAAAAAGGTGAGAGTTAAATCCTAACTTAGGTTAGGTTAGGTTTGGTTAGGTAAGGTTTTTTTTTTTTTTTTTGTTTTTGGCTTAATTTAATATAAAAAGGTGAAAGTAAAATCTTAGCTTAGGTCTACAAGTTTACCTTCTGAAAAAAGTTTATAAATAATTCCTTTTGGTAATTTTTCCGAAAATAAATTTTAGTAGTTTCCAGTGTTTTCTTGGCCAAAAGCGAAACAAAGTTTGAATCATGAATTAATAAAATACATTTCATCTGCAGGAAGAAAACAAGGCACAGAAGAAGAAAGTAGACACAACTTGAAAAGCGGAAGTTCAGGGTGGGAAGAGTAAACTGATGTATATAGTCTTGGAAGTTGCAGCGCATTGTCTGTCCAAATGCTCCGAATTAAATTGCCTTCGTTGTTCACTCAGCGTGATAGGTGTAAATTTCATTAGTTCACGACTCTCCTTTCTAAGCTCCTGCAAACCCAACCACTAAGCTTGAACTTTAGCTTGACCTCTGGAGTTTTCCTGATAAAAATTAGTTGTTTCTTTTCCATTTGCGAATAGAAAATAAAAGTCAAATGTGATTATTTTAATTAATTAATTTTTGAGAAATAAATTAGGGTGGGTTGGAATTTTTTTTACTATGGGCTAATTCTGTCATGGAAAAATATGTGGCTTAAAAAATTCCAATCTTGAGATAACTGGTGGAGGATATTTGCGAAATGAGATATAATATGATGAAGAGCAAGAATAAGTAAGGGGTTGGTTTGGATGGTAGTTTGCAGCTAGAGCAATATGGCGTATGAACACAAACAACAGCATGAAAATGTGGTTGCGCAATAATCGTAACTTTAAATAAAACCCGATATGAATCGCGGTGCTTATTGCCATTTATATACATTTTTTCTTCCGAACGGCGGCTGCTGCTCTGAATATTTTATAATTCAAATATTTTTTGTCTGTTTTATGTTTGACTTTTTGTTTTTGTTGTAAAATTGGAAATTATTAGATAGGCTCAATGCCTGCTTACGTTTTGAATTTATATCTTTGTTGTCCATATAGTTTGTGATCCAAAAAGAAAAAAACTTAAAAAATTAACCAACGTAATTTAAATTTTCATCAAAAAGCAGTTAACTTCTTAAGAACAATCATCAAACTTAATTACGCAATAAAACCTAAACTCACTTTATTTCAAGCATAAAAAACATTTAAGGTTCTTTCCAATTCCCTCTTTTATAATTTTTGCAACAACTAATTAGTTTGTGTTTAGCTAAATTGTCTTTGACATGTTGCGAATATAATCATATTAAGTTGAAAAGCACTTGTCGCGAGATGTATAATGTAGGAAGTTCCAACTTTTAGCAAGCATTTCACAACAACTTGTTTGTTCCTAACTTGTTTATATGCAATCGAGTTTTCAACTTGTAATCATGCGTCTAGTTTAAGGGAGGAAGAATCGTATATAAGGATGGAAGTACTCAACCCTCTCTACTTCATTAATCATTAATTTGAAAGTTTCCAGGTTTCAATTTAATCGACAACGTATTTAGTCATATTTGATTGCTAGTCATGAAAGTGCATATGAGATAATAAAATGATCTGACGTACTAAAATTTATATTGTTTTATATTTATTTTATGTGATAGATGACATATCTCTCATATTGCGCTCATAAACTGAGTAACATTTCCATTGCAAATGAGCAACGAAGATTTTATTGCTGTGTTATAGTAGAAACAGAAGCTTAACTATGACTGGGGACCCTTTGGTAAAGTAAAATTTTGCACTCCACTTGCGAAATTAGTAAAGTTAGCAAACTATTATAAATAAATTTAGGAGTGGGTTATAGTAGGGGGATGGTTTGTGTAATCATATTTTGGAATACATTGATTTTTCTTTAAGTGCCCATTTTTATTAAGATCAGCAACAATTTTGGTAAACTTTTCTTTACTCAGCAAACTTTATTGGACACAATTTGCTAAAAATTGGTAAACCATATCCAGGGCTGAATTTAAACACTATCTGGTGGATATCTGCCATAGGGATGCAGAGTTGGTAGTGCACAGCGATAAATCAAGTAAAGAAAAACAAAATTGTGAAATTAGTAAAGTTAGCAAACTATTATAAATAAATTTAAGAGTGGGTTATAGTAGGGGGATGGTTAGTGTAATCATATTTTGAAACATTCTTCTCTAAGTGCCCCTTACTAGTAAAGATCAACAACAATTTTGGCAAACATTTCTCTAGTCCGCGAAAGCTTTGTTTTCGACCGGGTCCACCATCTCCTTTAATCTTTTGAATATTAATGGGGAAAATTTGCTAAAAATTGTTAAACCATATCCAAGGCTGAATTTGGACACTATCTGGTGGTCATCTACTATAGGGATGAAGAGTTGGTAGTGCATAGCGATAAATCAAGAGACCCGGGTTCAAAAAATTGCTCCCCAAAAGGAATATTCTCGGAGCAAGTAAAAGTCCACACTTCCATAGCCGAGGGTGGAGCGTGTGTTAGTGGACCTTGGGTGTTGGCTATTGCAGCCCTGTCTCGATGTAAGTGCCAAATTTGTTTTTGGGGAACCCCAAGAACACAGGTATAGCTTAAAAGTAAATCCTGTACTGGCATAATCAAATAAACTTAAAAAATATCAAAAAGTAATCGAGTAGAATATATAGCATTAAAATAAATTTATTTCCTCAATTGAAAGACTTGAATTACTCCAAGTAACAAAAGCAAAAGTCATTACTAGCAATTGCGGTGCATTGAGCCTTTGTTATATTACAATATAAATACCGCAAAGCTGTCAGTATTAAGCTGAAGCAGCAGGAATTGTATGCATAAAGCACTAGATAAACAACAAGCTAGGTCCTCACAATTCCTGGTTATGGGTCGATATTGTTGCAATGCAAAGCTTGAGACTAACAACCTAATGAATGTGCTTCAATGAAGTACATCGTAAACCGATCTATGATCAGGTTAACTATAGTTAACCAGAGCTAACTGATGATGGTTTGCTAGCTAAATTATTATCTCTAATTTGGCTGGCTCTATAGAATAATTAAATGGCTTACATTGTTTGCAAAGTAAAAGCCTATAATATGTGCTGACTGATTTGGCCAAGATTGCGTAGGATTAAGGTTGAACATTGTGTTATATCATTTTCTATGTCATAGAAAAAAGGCTTAGCAGATAACATAAAGTGGAAATCGATGTGGTTCAGTTAACCTATGATTGAATCGCAGAGTTTTTTTATATGTCATCTAGGGAAATTCTGAAATTCAAACTCAGGCAACTTCTCGTGGTTGAAATGTTATCAATAGAAATGCTTCTTGAATGCAGTCATGAACATGTACAAGATGAAAATCAGGAACGTTTCATTACATGAATTCAGTTGGATTTCCATTCGCGTATTGGCATTACTTCCGTCGCGAATATACCTCGGGATATACATGATACACAACCATGGGGGAATTGTTGAATTTGACTTTAAACATGTGATTCCCATATGCATCAAAATTGTAACAATACTCGTGGAAATGTCTCAAATTCTGAGTTTGACATTTTGATTTGGTTGATTCCATACAATATCTATGGTTGATTCCAAATTTAGTTTCCTTGATATTTCAAATGACATTTCGTTAGAGTAACAAATGAAACAGAATTGTAAATTTAAATTTTCTGTTATTAATATTATCTTTATTATACTACTAGTTACTAATTCTGAAATAATCCAGTTTAGAATGTACCCAACTTTAGCAAAATATAATTGCCGCAATTAATTTCGTGCTAACCAAGTTAACATCACATCCGGAACAATTATTAAGTACTATAATTGTAATAGTCAAGAGTTTCCTCGAAATACTGAATTTCCGCATTATGCAATACACAAAGTGCCATTGTAGCTTTCTGTTCTTTAAATCACAAAGCTAAATTGTCAAAATTCACAAATTCTAGCGAAAGCTTTGAAAGACAAAGAGACTCGCGTTCGCTTCAGTTCTTCTCTTGAAGGAACGCATTTTCATGTCAACAATACGTTGCTGCAAGTTTGCTTGTAATGCGAAACGAGTATTCTACTGCAACTTACTTCTCTTTCATCTCCTACAATTTGAAACTGCAAAGTACGATGCAAACTATACAAATTGTTGTAATGCGTTGAGGTTTAGAAATGAAAAAGTTCATTTTTCCTCAAAAGAATTTCCTTTTAGTTTTCTTCTATGGTCACTCGTTCTGCAGTTATGACACTCAAATAGAATTCTAAAAGCAATAATAAAATTTTTGCAATTTTGCTGTTTCCACTCCAAGCACGTTTCATAAGACTGGTGTGAACGGACCAGTTAAATGTTCATGGGTTCTTAATACTTTCGCCAATTGAGTGCTATACACTCGTTTTATTTTGTAGTCATTTCCTGTGGAAATATCTTGAGTTTATGTCAATTCAGTTTCTGTTATAAAATTGATTTCCGTCATCATCAATTTCAGCCGGTGCAATTTCAGAACAAATTAAAATTACAATCTAAGTGAAATCCTGATTGAAACAAAGAGCTATACAGTTACGTAGTCACAAAGCATGACTTAACGTGAGGTCAGTTGTGACCTTTTGTCTGGTTTCTAAACTTCTGTAATTAATTACATTTGAGTAATTAATTAATATTCCGTAATTGTGGCACAGAATTAAATGTGACATCAAGTTTCGTATAAATTAATTATCAGCATGTCCCTGACATTGACTTAAATTGTTAATTAAAATGAACAATTGAAATTTCGAAAATAGGAATTAAAATTTCTCAATTTAATTGTGTTCAAGTCACGTTCGAAAGCAATCGGCCCAGCTTCTTGTCAGATTATATAGTGGTAGCAAAGCATCGCTCGTTTTACCAAGCAGGCAACAATCTCGATATAAAACTATATCTCCCAATAAGTTAGCCTCCACCCCAAAAGCCCGCAACATCGTCGCTTCAATATACAGTCGATTGCATCGACACAAAATCCAAGGAAAAAAGAACAATCGATCTGTCGAGTTGTGGGACGACGTTCAGTTCAATCGCAAAAAGAACTTGCCTCTGCATTTCGCTAAATAAGAAAAAAGTGACTTCTTCTCCTCGTTTCCTACGTTTGTTGTCTGCCTGCTAGGCTCTTTATTGAAATTTGTAAGCTTTTCACGAGATTAGTTTCATCTGCTTCAAGAGTCATTCAGGACTTCTTCTCAATAATGGTTATCGATTTCGTATCATTCAATTTATCTGGTTAGCACAACATAAAGACTTAAATTTAAAATTCATATTTCTTAATTGTAAGTAAGTTTTAACAACTTCCGATTGGTAAATCTTTCGGGTTATTGCTCAATTTGAATTTACTCAATATTAATTCATAATTTCAACTTTAATTTTAATTATCCATAAAAGTAGTTTAAAAAAACACTTTTTATGTTGTGTGCCACCAAGTATATAAATTTGGAAAACATGTAAAAGGTGACCGAAGTACACCTACCGCCCCCATTGTTCCGGTTTCCGTGTTGTGACCGAAGCGCTGTTGGAATATCAAACAGCCTTACAAACGTGACTCTCAGTGTAACAACCAGCTATTATTATTCATAAAGTTGGAAGATAGTCCGCACGAATTTAATTATAAATGCTTTACTCAGACACACTGTTGGCAACCGTGCAAATATTCTAATGTAGGTAACAGCTACACAAATACTTTGGTGGTGTATAGCTTCAGTGAGTTTTTGGGATATTTATTTTGTTGAATATAAATGGACTTCGTTTTCGCTTCCATTATCCTTATTAAAGAAGTTGGTACCATTTTAGATTAGTTTCATTAATTCCGAGTAATTTTGTCATTTTCCAAGAATAGTTGCGGATTATTTCAAATTGAATTTGGGAGAAACTTACAAAGATTCTTTGGATCTTTTCACAACTCTATTATAAGTTTAAAACTTTATACTTTTTTATGGCAAAGTTTCTGTCGCAAAGCTCTAAATATAGAGTAGGTAGATCAATATGACATTGAGCTTGAAACTTTTTCTCTTTAAAAAATTTTTTGGCTTAAAACAATAAACATGTCCTTTTTACAAGGTGCATATTCAACCGAAAAATATGAAGATACTTTTGAAACTATGCAAATACAAAAGGTAACTTTTCCACAAACCGTCAAATGAATAATAGAACCCTTAAAAACCAACTAACCGAAATTTATTTCACCTTTTAGCAAGCAGTGAACCAAAATGCAAACCGAGTTGAAACTCGAAATAACATTTGGAGGAGTAAACATGACAAGTGAAATATAAAGTGCAGGATGTGAACGTGTGTGGGGTTTGTGTGGGGAATGTGCTTAGACCGGACAGGTCATGCTAGTGTTTCGGCCATGAGGGATCCAGTGATGGCTCTCTTTGGTATGGTGTGGCTGCTGCGCGTTCGCGCCGAGATGAAGCGGTGTGCCAAATGCCGCCGTCAAGAACTGTTAGCGGCTGGTGGTGCAGCCGCTTCCTCCGATGACAGGCAGGCCACCGGTTCGCAATCGACCTTCTTCACCATTGACTCTAGTTTACCTCCTCTCGATATAGCTTCTAGTTCTGGTCTGCAACATCACCCTACAACTTTTTGCGAGGTTCATGGATATAATCCTCCGAAGGAAGGTAAAAATATGTGAAATAATTTTTGGGAACAAAATAAATGTAGTAAGTACAGTAATGGAATAAAATGAGTGGGTGGAAAGTCGTAAAATGAGAGGTCCTTACATTGAGCACCGAGAATTGCCTCCTTTTATTTCAAGCTTCCATATACTTTTTGTCTAGATGTGGAAGAAGCAGACTGGAATTTCACCTCGTGAACATTTTCTCAATTGGATTGTTAAAAAAATGGGCACGGAGTAAATTGCACTCTGCTAAGCAAAGTTATTACTGAACGTGCGTTAAGCAGGCAGTATTTTATGAGTCATTGAAAAGCTTTTAAACAAAGCATTTCCTTAGAAGTAGAAGCAAATAAAATTAAATAAATAAAAGTTGAAATTAATCGTGTTTGTTGGATAAATCAAATAATCGATACAAGCAGTCATAAATCCTTCGAAGTAGCAAAGCCCTAGTTGTCCAACGTTAACCGATGTTGCGTTGCACAAACATCAGCAGTATTTTCCTCAATTGAACTGAGCTTCGCTGAGCTTGAGTTAGAGTCCTAACTCATTCTCAGAGGTAGTTGTTGTGCTCTGGGTTTGGACCAGGAGGCAATATGCGATCACGGATTATTCGCAACCATTCAGGTGCGTTATTTATGTATCTGCAGTCGCAACGCAGCGTTTGATATATGTTTTATGATCTCCTCTACACCGTACAAATGTACAATCGCTTTTTTCTTTTCTGGAAAGTCCTTTCGGCACACGATTCGATTCGCAATATGGCAAGTTTGTGGGTAGTGGGTAAGACCATGACAAAGACTAGGATTCGAAATGGATGGAGAGATAGAGAGGAAGGTAATAGTAGTTTCGTTTAGGTGGAAAGTTTTAGTTGCGGTGTGGTTACGTGCACCGGTTGCGTCTTCACGACGATAGGGGTCGGAAAGTATTTTGATGAATAGTTGCTGAGGAACTTTTGGAATCCAGGCTGTAAGAGGTGAACGTCTAACCAGCAATACAAGCGAATTGCATGTGCAGGCAAGATGGTTGTTAAGAACTATAACCAACAACAGCCGTTTGTTTCTCACCATTAGTTTAATTTATTATCTTGGGTACAATTATTATTTTGTTGTGGAAAAGTTAAGAGATATAAATATACTGCTTTAATTGATTACTAAAAGTTAACTTTGAAACTTTCTTTATTTTAAAAAAGAATTGAAAATATTCATGAAAATATGTTGATTTGAAAAGGTATTGAAGATTGGAACACCTAAAACATAAATATCAAGTACGACATTTCTTCGATCCAAGTGTTCTACTTTTTCCACAGGAATCCTATTTGAAAATCGGTTTCCTTTCTATAGCTCATGAGAAGTTCAAAAATTCCAAAGACTACTGGAAATATCTTATACTTCAGTTACATTTACTGTTGCATCAAATTACCAATATCTTCTATCTGATAGATTCTATCAGGATAAATATTAAATGCAGAAATATGTCTTGGATGTCGCATTAAACATTATTTTCTTTTCACTTTTTTTTTAATGAAAATAAAACAAAAGTTTAAGTTTAGACAAGGATTAAACTAAGTGCATAAATTAGAAAATTTTAATTATAAACCAAAATATTCGTATCGTAGTGAAACTGCGGAAGTTGTGGACTCGTAGCTCTTCTCTCTAGTTTAATATTTAAATTTGAATATGTAAAATCTAATAACCGCTCGGTTAGTGCTACGCATTGTACCGGCAGCCATCAAATTCATTCTCCGGAAAACACGCCTGGCATGCCCATAGTGAAACAACTCTTTTCGGGTACGGTAGAGACACGGGAAACGGAAAACAATGCAAATAGGATTATGTAATATATAGGATTTAATTCGTTTACTTGCTAAAAGTTTGCAATTTTTACAGATTTTTGCAATTACGAATTAACTCTGGTGATTTAATTAATTTATTATAAATTATTGGTTTTGTAAAAATTTACAGTGAATCATGTGGAGGTACCGGGCACATCTTACAATTTTTAATCTAAAATCGACTTGATAACTTTTACCGATAGGTTCTCATACATTATAAAGATAGATGAAGAAATTATGTCTTTTTTTTTAAAGTTCAAAATCTTTCTAGTTTGTGGAGTTCTCAAAAGCACAGACAAGTTTGAAACCGTAGCAAATGTTTTGGTTTATATACTTGTTTATTCCTTTTGCGCATTGCTTGCACACGCTGTCATTTATTGGAAATCCCGCCGGTCATTTCCGAGCCAGAGTCCAATTCCACATTGCACACTTCAATACGTGCAAAGTTTTTACTATTTTCTAGCTGCTCTTTACTGCTTTCCAGCTTGCATTTACTTTTCTGCCCTATCGCTTTACTTAGTGTGGTGTGCTTGGAGCAATTGGCAAAGCCAGTTGTCAGTTTCCTTGCCACTTCAAATATTTACGTTTTCTTGTTTTGTTGCATTTTTCATTCGGTTTTCGCTTAGGAAATATAGTCCTCGTGGTTTTAAAGGATTAACTTATGAATTATGAAAGTTGCAAAATTTTAAAAACATCTTAACAAGAAAAATAAAATTGTAAAAGTAGCAAAAAGAAAAACTAAAGAATTTTTAAACAATTTCTGCACGCAGAGCACGCACGTGCAGATGGAAGTAGTCGAGGAGCCGTTACTGGGATTATCGATGCTATCGCATAAACGAATGGAAATTGAAACCCCCGGCAAAACTCCAAAGCATGCAGGGTAACCGTGACGTTAAGGCTGCGGGAAAAAAGAGAGTGATAAAAGAAGATAAAACCTCTGGATGCATATCCATGCAGGAATAAAAATGGCACGTTTGTCGGTTCTTAAAATAAGGTTTGCTCTATCTTTATGTAATTGTTCAAGACTACCAATTTGGATGATTCTGTTTATGACATTTACAATTTTGATTTTCTAAAATAATTTTTTTTTTTTGAGAAGAAAACCCAATTCAAAGAGAATTTCATATTGATCAACAAGGTGGGCATTTTTTTAAAAATAAATTTTGCTTTTAGCACATAGAGTTGCGTTGGTTAAAGGCTTTTCTGAATTGCCAAGCAAGAAAATGTATGAAGCGGAAAAGAGCAGAAATAATCCAGGATCTAATTACTTTGTCGTTAAATATGTGCGCCCTCAAGGGTTTTGTTGCTTTCCACCATCGTGCTGATAATTACTCTTTGATTAGTCATTACTAAAGTTGGTTAAATCTCATTTTTTAACAACATGTTTTTATTAACTTTAACCTAAATTTCAAACAACAAGTACTCTAATCAAAAAACTCTTTTAGGTCGTATCAACTTTTAGATTTATTAATTTTTTAAATGCCAATTAATATTTCTTCTTTGACTAAAATTAAAATTTTTATATCAAAAGAATAAAAAAATATTTATTAGTCGTCAGCTATGTATAATCATAATCAAAGTCTTTCCAGCTCGTTTGGACAAGATCACTAAAACTAATTCGTGCAGAAAAGAAGAAAGAGGTTTTCTGGATTACGGATTACAAACCGTTGAGTGAAAATTCGCAGGACGATTCGTTCACCTAATGGACCATTCCATTGCCTTCGCTTAGCGGAATCTCAATTTTATGACCATCTTCAATCTTGATTACTTCCCAATTTACTACCTATTGTCAAACATTCCCGAAGCGCATCAGACTTTTTATCCTGGAAGCGTTGCGCTTGATGACTCCAAATTGCATTTGAACTAGTTCCATTCATGCTGCTGGAATTTCTCGCAATTAAATACTGGAATTAGGAGCCAAATCAACGAGGATAATTGTTTACATTGCTTAAATCCAAATTTCAGCAGCTTTTTTTGTAATATTCAAATTAGAGAAAAACAATCTCGAGAAGCTAAGGTTCAATTTGGGAAGTTTTGCAATCGACTTACTTCCAAACTTTTTATCCTTTGTCTTCGATGCGACGCCGATTAATTAAAATATGTCCAGGATTTGCAATATAGAGCTTTGCGGTAATTACAATTGGATTATCCAAGCTTTAGTAGAATGCTAGGCCTGCCCATTCCCAAAGGAATTTCCGGTTGCTAGAAATTAAAATTTCACCGCACGTTGCTACACTCCAAATCCTCGGAGTCTTTAGAACGGAGTCTAAGCGTGCATTGTCCGACTTATACATGATCCTATCCACAATTCAGAACAGAACTAGGACCAAAACAGTACCACGTTCGAAAGAGTTTGATAAAAGATGTTGGACGATCGTGGAAAGCTCTTGTTAAATTTTATTTGTTTTTTTTTTGACAAAAACGACCTCAGAATTTTCGCTACTATAACTCAATTATGTCGTTATTATCTATCACGTGCTGTGTCATCGCTTACTTTTGATAAAAAGTAATAAACTTTTATTAGGTATTAAAGTTAGTGTCGATTCTTTTAGTTTTTACTTTTGGGCAAAATTATTTAGGTTTATGAG
>JASKGN010031369.1:0-18403 GCA_030556245.1 Falagria sp. GC000072 | reverse complement strand
CAGAACTTGGTACTCTATTCCTATTGCTGTTGCATTAACGTTTTATAACTTGCCTGAACTTGCCTAATTCGTTTATTACTTGTATTTGATCACATGAATTGATCAGCTTTATATGCATTTATATGAATAATTTTGAAATGTTGTGGCCATGTTTGTTACTAGATGTGTCATGGCGTCAGGCACACCATCTCGTGTACTGCCGCAAACGGCGCAAACAACTTAAACAAGTCACAACGTCTCGAAACCAGCTGACTCTAAAAAAGAAAGCCCACTCACGGCGTCTACACAGATGACGGCGACGCTAACTTACGGGTTGCACAGCTGGTGCAACCCCAAATCGTTTTATACCACTCAGTTATCACGAAAGAATCAACAGAAATTTTTGTTTTTCCACTTTCGGTGAGTGTTCTTATAATTTCTTTAAACGTGGGTGGAATTTGCAATGTAATACATATTTGTACATTGATAACGCGTCACTTTTAAGGCGGAAATCGTCTTTGGCTTGGCTTGGTTTGCCTTCATGGCATCAAGTTGTTAGTGGCATTCAGTTTTCATTTTTCCTGCAATTACATCAATAATACTAAATTAAATAATTGTAAACTATTAGCAATGATAATTACTTGCTTTCTAATAAGAAAATAATAATTACTTAAATGTTTTAGTGATGGATTTTCTTGACGACTCATAATTTCATCTTCATCTCAAAAGTCAGTAACGAGATATTTACAATGGGGTTGGAAAGATTGACGAAGAGCAGTATTTTCAAGGAAAGTGTATCAAAGCAAGACGTCATCAATTGCCAGGCATAGCAACACATTTTTAGCAAATCCTATTAAATTAAGACCATATAAAGAATGTGAACTTCTAAAAAAAGCAATAAATATCTAGAAATCAACAAACATCAAACAAATTTAAACATGTGAATATATAATGTCGGCCACTGGCCGGTCGACATTTGAAACACATTCAACCTTCAGAATATCTACAAGTGCAGGGCAAGACGCAGACGTTCAGTACATTGCTCCCTCGCTTCGAGTTTGCTGTTCAACACTCGTAAAACTTGCCTCGTGAGTTTCCCCTCGGCTTCAATAATGGATTCGTCCACGTTACAACATAAAATCAATAGCAAATTGTTTTCTGGCTGGCGATAATCCAGGAAACAATACATTCGGGCATGTAAACATAAAATTTCAGCCTATCGTCAAAATCCAGACGAAAAATGCACCATCCGCAATAACGTCCCTTGAAAATTATACAAAAATAAAACCTTTGCGATTTGATGGTTGCCTCGTTTCAACTCGTGCTGGGCAATCACCATGTTAGCCATGTTGGATATACAATTCCCGGCAAAACATGAAAAATGTTCATGCCATCAACGCATCAATAAAACACGATTCCCACACTCACCGTATATGAATCAACGTTAAATTTCATCATTAACAATATGCAGATATCACCGGCAAGGTACAACTTACACCGAACGAATAATTCGCAGATATTTGAAACATTTCAAAATGTTGCCATGTGCCAGCTCAAAAAGGATCGCGATCGAGCGGTCGCTCGTGCTGTTGAGCCAATCACAAGACGGCAAGAAACCCCACGTGACACGAATAGACGAATCCCATTGGCAAGATTTGAATCCCTCTCTCACGGCGTATGCGCAGTGCGCCACAACACAACCTTTAACTTTGTGTACATTCGGTCTCGTTTGTGCTCTTGGTGTGCGAGGCTCTGTCATCCAACGTCAAATTGTGCCGGAATTATTCGAAAATTTCATGCAAACACTGTGAGACATTGGAAAATCTATACAGGAACAATCACTGTAAGTACCACCGAACGTGTGGACACTTTTGTTTGTTCGTTTTCAGTTAGGAAAAGCGCGAAAGTTGCCAATTGTTTTCTTCGATGCGAGAGCCCGCTCGAATTGTTGGACTCTTCCAGCACTGGTTTACATATGTATTTGTGCGCGGGAGCTCTTGTCAATTTACGCGCGTAATTATATCGTGTTTTTACAAATCGGTGGGATATCAATTTGTTGATACGATAGTATTTACGTTCTTTTAGGTTACATTTATGTAAACAATGTGGAGTAATGGCAAATGCCGCGTAAAATTTTCTGTCTCTGTGTGTGTGTGTGTGTGTATGCATGTATGTAGGGGGAACTGTTGATGAAGCTACGTTTGTAAATAACGTTCCATTGTTCATTGCTACGAATATATAAACATTCATGGTAATATTGTTGATAATACTTTACATAACAGCTAGATGATAAGGCTGGAATAAGGTTAATCTTTATATATATTTCAGGGTGGACGGTAAAGAATTAATTAATTTCATATTTGGAATTATAAATATTTTATGGTCCGTATTAGAATTTTTAATTCCGTAATGGTTTTATGGCGGGAACTCGAATCATGTTGGAGAGTTTAGAGTTGATTTTGTGCTCTGTGAGGAGTCGCTATTCAAGGATACGGAAAGAAGTTTTGATATCGTCAGAATTATACTTCTCTCTAGCACCATACCTTACATATCAAGCTTCATATATAAAGGAAAATTTGCCGAATTAAATAAAATTCCCATGGCTTAGAAGTCAACAGGTTCTATTGTTCAATTAAATTTTGCATTCACAAAGGGCACAATAGCATTAGTATCTCTTTAAATTAATGCCACAAAACATGTTTGACAAGCTTACAGACAATTTCTTCGAGGCATAAATTGATATGTTTCAGGTAAATTTCCAAATTTATTGTCACTGCAATGACAATAGAACTTTTTCATAGAAAGAAAGAAAGCTAAGCTCGTTTGTTTCTTGAAATAATGTAAGGTACATAGGAATAAGTTGCTTCTCTGCCACTCCCCCTTCAACATGCTTGCTTGTTGTTACTACGGGGTGACTACAGCAGCGGTCGTTTCACTCTCTTCGGGTTTGGTTTCTCTTTTGCTATAGAAAAAAAGGAACGCAGACAGGCGCAGGCAACATGAAGGTTGAGGACACAAGCGAACAGAGCCAACCAACCATCTGTCTCTGGTCTCTTCGTGTGTGCTTGTAAAGTACAGCACTGTGCAAGGGTTTTGAAACACAGGACTGACTGCTTTATGTCTATGTCCTCTGGTTTTCTCTATGTCTTTCTTAGGATTAATTAATTTTCAGATTTAAACACGATGTTAAGATTTATTCCAATTTTTTTTTGTTGCTTCAGAGCCAACACTTAAATCATGGACATGTACTTTGGAAATTCGGACCCTCTTTGCTTACCAGAGATGCTGGACGTCGACATCAAATCTGAAATAGATACACTTATTGGAGGACATGATCTCTCAGGTCTTAACATCACCGATTTACCACCCTTAGAAATCGATGATGTACATGATATCAGATGGTTCTCTTCACATCACTCGAATCTGTCCAATTCCAGTTTCACTTTGGACTTTAGCGACGATTACACAACGATGGTGGATCCTAATGCCGTCATGCCCATAATCAGCAGCTTATCAAACACTCGCTCGCCATCACCATCCCTTAAAGAATCACATTTAACCTTCTCTCCTGCGAATATTAAAATAAACGGAACGATAACTGAAGTAACTACCGTGAAAAAAGATCTTTTAAAGAAACTTGATGAAGGGAATATCGCCACAATCAAAACTGAAAAGCCCATCGAGAAACCACAACCAATCTTGCCAGTCCAAAACAATCGAACTGTTGCAATCACTAATGGTCATTTCATCAAAAAAGTCACTTCTAATACTCCTGTTATTAAAACAATCAATAAGGTTACTCCAATCTTATCGAAGAGCATTGTGAAAGTAACTAAAGCACCATTGCTTTCTTTTCGCAATACGGTTGGAGGCAGACAGATCTCCAGTCCTGTGACTGTAGCCCAGTTAGCAAATCTTGGACAAGTTCGGACTATTACTACAGCTACAACTAATCATTCTAGAAAACAACAGTTTAATAATAATAGAATTTACAATGACGATTCCAAATGCTTCCCGAAACCTGCATACAGTTACAGTTGTTTGATTGCAATGGCTTTGAAAAACTCCAAAACTGGCAGTTTGCCTGTCTCGGAGATTTATAACTTTATGTGTCGGCATTTTCCTTTCTTCAAGACAGCTCCGAACGGATGGAAGAATTCCGTACGTCACAATTTATCCTTGAATAAGTGTTTTGAGAAGATTGAAAAACCAGCACTCAATGGAGCACAACGCAAAGGCTGTTTGTGGGCAATGAATCCTGATAAGATCACTAAGATGGATGATGAAGTTCAGAAATGGTCAAAGAAAGATCCTTCAGCTATTAGACGAGCTATGGCCAATCCTGGAAATCTTGTGGCTTTGGAACGAGGAGAACTTAAATTTTCTTGTTCATATGATGATAATTATGAGGACAACTTTGGGGATTCTTGTGGGAGTGCAGAAAGCGAAGGCTCTGATATGGAAACTGAGATTGATACAAGAATTCATACGCAAGCACAATTTATTAATATCAAGACAGAGATTAAGGAAGAACCTGAAGATGATGACGAAGAGGAAGAAGAGGAGACTGATGAGTTTGATGTTGAAGTAAGAAAATTAGAAAACTTCTGTTTTGTTTCTGAGATTCTAATGTTATTTTGAATAATTAGGTAGCCGATTCATCAATGTACGATGAAGACACGGAAGTGGATGAAGATCATGAAATTCTCCATATGGAAATGGCATTAGCGCAGAAGGAACTGCTGGAATATGATCCGACTGCACGACGCAGAAAAACCATGTACATTATACAAAACTAACGTTTACTCAACATTCTCAAATCGAAAAGACTTCATTATTAAAAGCATAATTTACTATTAGATTCTTTTTAAGTTATAATTTTAAGTTTTATCATTGATTACGTTCTCATTTCGTCAAGATTTCCATTGACGAGATGCGAATGTAACTAGAGAAAATACAAATAAGCATTCAATACGCTTATTTGGTGAAATGCTGTGTAAACGATGGTGATATAAATAAAATTCTGTATATATAATAGATGTAAGTAATACGCCCCATAACAAACTGTTTTTTATCCATATTATACAAGTGACATTATTTTATTACTTGTATAATTTCGATCATCAATTAACACACATGAAACAAAACTAGAGATGCTTTTGTTTCATCTGTGATAATTAGCATTTCAATTTGTAAGGATTTGTTACTAAAGTTTTATGTTTACACTTTTATCTTGTTCGTCCAATTTAGAAAAATATTAATTGCAAAAATACATTGATTTTTTATGATTTTAATTTATACATCCGCAATTATAAATGGGGACCAGATAAAATTAATTACAACTAAAGAAATTTATTACTTTGTAAACTTAAAAATTACTTGAGTTTAAATCATAATTTATTTTATAGGTTTGATTTAAACTCAATTAATACTTAGTTCTCTTTCGTGTTTAGATGGTTATTATTTACTTCAGTTATGTTATAAAATTCACTCGAAACAATTTTATAACTTAATTTATAAGTAAGAACAAAACTTGTGCTGCAAAAACAAAAATCATAAATAATACATAAGCAAGTTGTAATTGCATTAGATGCCAAAAAAACAAAAATGAATCACACAAACTGTATTATACTTAGTTTGCACAAAACTGAAACTATAAGCAAGCCATTTAATGAAAAGAAGAATTATTATCTTTGCAGACTGAGTATAATTATTGAATTAATTAGAACTCCTTACAACAATGTAAAAAGCAATCAATGACTAAAATTATTTTGGAAATATTACCAATATAAGAATAAAGGATCCATTACAATTAAATTAATTTGTAACAGAATTTAATAAGTATTAAGTCTTGATAGAGTTCACAAATTAAAGTCGAAACAAAATGTTTGTATTTATTATTAATTTTATATAAAATGGCTCTACAAAGTAAGCATTTGCAATTTTACATCTTAGAAAAAAGAATAAGAGAGACTTCGTGACAGAAAATATGGAGTTTATAGTTTTAATCATTATGTACAAATACAAAAGAGGAAAGGAAGGAAAGTCACTTAGATTGATAAGTGTTCGTAGCTTGATATAAAGAAAATATGTAAAGAAACTGAAACTATGCACTGCTAACATTAGTGGTTCATTAATTTACTTTTTGTTTTTTGATGGATAAAATGTAAAAACAATAAAAGTAAAAGTTTGTGATTTTTGATACTGAATAATTCATTCTTTTATTTAATTTATATTGATTTAGTTAATTGTCCAATGAGCAAACAAGCATTAATTTTATGAATTATAAACTAATTTATTAATTTAATGGTATTTATAAAGATTGCTCCTGAGTCATAGTTCTGATATCTTTTGTTTATTTGTACGGTCGTGATTTCGCGGTGCAAAAATCTGCATGAATCATGATTAATATCATTAAACTTTGAACATGTTTAAAATATTGAATTATTCATATTCAAATCGGCGGCCATTTTGTGATAACGTGATTTTATGCAAAGCACGAAATTTGAATTTGTGGCTTTAAATTCTATTAAAACTGTATAAGACTGAAACAAATGATTAGTATTAGCATTCTATTAACGTATTATTTGGTGAAAATAGGAGAATTTCCTTATTTTCCAAATAAATGTTCATATTTAAAATGGAAATAACTCGTGTGATGTCGCTAGTTTCGCTTATTCGCAGTTGAAGGCCGCCCAAAGTGAGCTAGTAGCAAAGTGCAAAGTGTCGTTTTGCAGGCTTAGGTGCGTTGTGCAGCTCAGAGAAGTGAAACGTTTGTTCGAGACTTGTTCTAGTTTCAGTGTTGTTCAAATCGCACGAGCTCTTAGCAAAATTTCCAGTTGAACTGTCTCCAGTTGGATTGCCAAAGTGTAATTCATCAGGCCCATTGTATATATATTCTAATCGTGCGACTTTCAAATTTATTTCTACGCCTTCGTTATCACGTCAATCATGTTCCGTGCAATCATCGTAGTCGCCCTTATTGCAGGTAATTATGTATTTCCTATTCATAAGTGTTATTGTTGTCAACTTCAAATCAAATAATGTGTAATCGTAATGAGATGCAACTGCGAATTGGGTTGTGCTTTGTTTGTAGTTTTAGGGTGGTTGCAATGTGCAGCATTGTAGTATATTGAATGCGAATGCATTTCATTGATTTGCGAAAATCCAAGGACATAAGGGTTGTGTACCATTTGTGTTCTTTAGTTATTGTTTATCTACGCCTCGTTATTGTAATGATAGAGATGGATTTGATGATGCGTTCCGCATTTGTTTTTAGAGAGAGGAGTGAATGCTAATTTCCTTCTTGCAAATTGTTGCCATTGCCTACTGTCCTCGATATTATATAGTACGTTAATTATTGCAAACGTTTGCCATGCGTTACTGAACCCCTGGTTTATCAAATCACATATGATGTGACGCACTTTGTCTTTGTCTAAACATTATGATTCAGTTCATAGTTATTCACTTGTTTTTGTATTCATCATCCTCTTTGCTGGATTTGTTTAAAGTTTAAACTATTTTTAAATTTCGCACAATGTTTAGATTAAAAAAATAATAATTCACTTTCATGTTTACAGCAAAAGAAAAAACAGTTTGAAATTGCTAGTAATTTTCTCATAATTATTAACAAAAACATGCAATGTATCAGATTCAAGGTCTAATCCAGTCTAATTATATTTTGGAGCAAAATTTTAATGCTTCAAATTGCACTTTATTGTCAAAAATGTTAGTTTTCCAATATTTTATTGATAAACATTGATAACTAGCAAAAAACTAGCATAACTTGCACACATAATATTCTTGTTATTTATTTACACATCCTGAAATTGTAAATAATTATTTTATCGTGTTGACGTAGCAAACAGGTTTTGCCAGTTCAAATTTCCTAAATGCTAAGTTTTTACAACCAATTATAGGAATTTTATAGCAACCAGTTAGGAAATTAAAACATTTCGTCATTTTAAGCTTTTTTAATTTTATTGCCTTGTTGCTTTTTCTATTTCTATTCAAATGTTATTGAAAATCTATACTTATAAATAGGTTACTTAATTAATTAGATAATCTCATTGATTAAGTATATCAGCACTTAAATTGATTGCGAGCAATTTTAATAATGTAATAGTGTAAAGTGCATGCCTAATTCTAATCAAATTTTTTATGTGTAGGTTGTGCAATTGCACAAAGTGAAAATTCACTTGACGTAGACAATATAAAATCACAAATACCTGGGTTAGAAGGCCTAAATGAAGAGGATTTACCACAAAAAGAGGAAGTCGAGAAGGTTTTAAAAGAGAAATGTACTAAGAATGGAGGACCGGGCACATATGAAGCTATTGTTGTAAGTATTAAGTCAATAATTCTTAGCCATTATCATTATGTTGTTTATTGTTTAATGTTTAGGATGCCAAAGATAATGTGCAAGAATGTATGTCGAAATATTTGAACCAAAGTGTAATCATGGATGAATTGGAATTAGCCAAGAAAGACGGATCAATGGATGAAGTGTTTGGGAAATATTGTAGAAGCAGAAAGGAAATCATGGGATGTGTCACAGACATTACTGGCAAAATTGAAAAGTGTCTGGAACCTCAGGAGAAGGACAATATGAAGATGGTCATGAACATTACAGATAGTTTGATTGACTTTTTATGTTATAAGGATGGGGATCGATTAGCAAGTAATTAAATTAAAGTCTTATCTCTTTGTTTCATAACTTAACTGGATTATAATTGCATTACAAAATGTTGTATGGTTTCAGTGTTCGTTGCCGAGGGTGGATTCGAATGCTTATCGAATCACAAGAATAAACTTCAGGAATGTGCCAATACAACACTTTCCAGTCGTATTCCGAAGGATCTTTCTTTAACGAATTTGCCAATGTTTACTTTTTCTGAAACTACTGGTTGCGAGTAAGTAACTTTTATGTAATTTGATCATTCTAATTTTGTGGTTGTTCTATACATAGATTTCTATTTATAAATATCAATTTTTTGTTTTAATTTAGTGATATGGAAAGCTTGAAGAAATGTGTAGTAAAAGAATTAGAAACGTGCGAGAATAATACTCCTGCAAACATCGTCGAAGCATTGTTCAAGTTCATCAAGAAAGTCAGTCCATGCAAGAATTACAAGCCAGGAGCAGCACCAGTGGCAGAGCGTAAGTTAGAAGAATTTAGCAGTTCTTCTTCTACGACAATCTATACAAGCTTCTCCGCATTAATTTTCACTTCTGTTGCGGTTCTGCGTTATGTGTGACTTAATTCACATTGTGACTTAATTCATAATACACTTTATTAATCAACATCACAAAGATTCAATACAAAACCAAAAATACTTATTATAAAACTACATACATAATAATTCTAGCACCGACAGAGAAGTTTTAGACACTAGAAATTTGAGCATGAACAAATAGAATATTTCAAGGTACTACAACTCGTGATAATTCAAGTCCTTGAATTATTGCGGTTAATATTAGGTCAGAGAAAAAATAACTTGAAAAGTTACTTTGCTTTCTATGGTTTTTTTTAATCCAATTCTTTTATGAATATACAGTAATTATGTTATAATTTGTATATCGATATTTAAATGATGAATAACATGTTGAATGTTTTTAAATATTATCAATCAATTAATTAATTAAGTAAGTAATGTAATCAATGATGTGATATAATGCTGGTTCCGTTACGCCTTTTAATTTGTATGGTATTTTTGTTAATTTAATGTTACAATATTTTATATAGAAAGTTTATTCATTTTTGTTTGTCTTAAACAATTCTTTGCTTTAATAAGTTTTATATTGAAATTTTGTATATGTTAATACTATTGCTCAGTGATAAAGAAAGAGAACGATGAGGAACAACAACTTTATTAAGTTTATAATAAATTCATAACTAATTAGTATATAATACAAGTTAAAACTAATTGTAATAAATCCAAGACTAGAAACAAACTGTGACTTTTATGATTTTCAAATTGCATGGTGCTTAATGATCTTGATAATTCTTTATATTCGTCTTGGGTATCCATTTAACTTATTCTCTTCTCCGAACAATGGTTTTCTATTCTATGATGAATGTAACTATAACTTTATAAATTTCTATTTGCTTCGATTCAATTTACTCCAGTCTTAATTAATATTAGAGTAATTTAAATACCTTTGAAAGGTTTTAATTAAGTTATTTTAATGCTAATCATGCTGTAAGCCTGGCTATGTTCAAATATTGGTCGTTTGACCTTTGTACCTTTATACTTTTTTTTATATGCATTGTCATCACTGCATGATCATAAATTTAAATTACTGACTTTCATTTCTATTTTGCTTTGATCATAGATGCATTCAATTAAACAAGTTATTTTAATTTCATTGCTAATAATTGGTAATTAAATTAAGTTACATGCAGTAAAAGTTGATGGTTTTGTTTGGTTTGCATTGCATGAGTGCAATTATCTTGTACTCAGCTATCTTATCAGCTACTTCATTCAAACCAATTGAATTTCAAATGTATATCTACAGCATGGCGATGGTTTGTTTTCTGTTCTTTAGATAATCCTGAAGCAACGACGTCTCTAGCTCCAGTTCAAAATGATCAATTCATTGGGAATAAAGTCAAACGCAGTCAATCCTTGGATTTCACTTCTGTCGATAATTTCCGTGAAAAATGCAATAAGTACGCCACTCCTAGTGCTTTTGATGATTTTTATGTGAGAAACTTTTTATTATTATCTTTCTACATAATTACATTTGATAAGATAATACTTATTTCAATATTCCTTTCCAGAAATCGGTGAATGAATCAAAACTCTGTATCCAGACTCTTTTACGACAACCAAATGCCTGTACTTTGCTCCTGGATGAAGGAAAACGTTGTGTTTCACGAGCTGTTAACAAAATGCGCATTTGTTTGCCCCCTCAAGAGAGTTACCTTCCAGCTTTTGTAATTGCTAGTGTTGATAATGGTTTACAATATTTATGTGATAAGAACGGATATAATTTTCATCGTGAGTATTGATTTCGTTTATTTACTCTGTAATTTTCTAAATTTGCATTTTCTTTGCAGGGTTTTTAGACGGGCTTCCTTGTATGATTTCAAGCCAATATGGAAATGAATTAAACAATTGTATGGCTAGTACAAAGACAAGAAAATCTACAGATAATGTTGTGAGCAAAGCAGAACTTTGCGAGTAAGGAAAATTCTTCAATTTTAAATATATAACAACATTAAAGTTGTACTACTAAATTGTTAATTTATATTTTAAATTTCTTAGGGGCATGGATAGTATAAAAATCTGCTTATCAACTTACATCTCGAATCGATGCTCGCAGATGCCCTATTTGAAAGAGACAACGATGGGATTAGTGGAAGCAGTGAAAAATCCTTGTGCCGGATGCGCAATTTATTCCAACGCTTTTCTGCTTCTTGGCGCTTTAATTTTTTACTTCTTCACTCGCAATAATGCATACATCACAAATTAAATGCTAATGTAATTAGCGTTTAGTTAGAAGCAATTTCATCAGTGAAAGTTTCCGTTCTAATTAATACTGTTACACTGCCACTCGGTTCGTTGGTTGGTCGATTGATAAAGTGAAAAACATAGAAGTCTTAAACACGAGCAGGCATAAATAATTTCAAAGCATTCACAACAAACAGATGTTACCAAATATGCCACTAGTCTTTTTTATTTCATAACATGATTATTAACAGATTGGGGCATAGAAATTTTGTTCGAAGTTGATTCATGTTGTATATAAATTCATTTAGCAGCAGAATAATTTCCAAGAACAAATGAAAACGTGATTAAAACATTAATCAAAATTCATGGAGTGAGACTCAAGTAAATATAATTTCATCATTTCTTGTTAAGATTATACAGCCTAGAAAAGAATAGAGTTAAAGTTATAAAAATCTTAACACTAATCACAAGAATTCCAAGAAATTTAGAATACTCGTAAGAAGCAACTTGTCTCATATTTGCTGTGCCAATAGTTCTTTCTTAATATTTTACTTTTCGAGAAGTTTTGAATCACTCATAATATGCCAATCTTAATAAGCTCAAAGCAAAAACAAATTATGTATTGGTTTTACAAATTCACAGTACACAAGAAAAGCAAGATGCTGTACCAGAACGTATAAAATATTAATATTACATTAAGGTGAACTAATGGATCAAATACTATGTTTAAAAATTAAATTACATAATATAATTGTAGACAAAATAAAGTAGCTCTAAACGTCATCGAATAAAACATTAAAAATCTTGATTCAGTACATAATAACAGTTGAGAATTTTATGAATCTTTGTTAAATTGTGGAAATGTTATTAAGAATTGAGTATAGAAAGACAAATAAGAAATGAGAAGCGCTCTATTACCATTTTAAATTTGAAAATGAAATATTTATTCTATTCATATTCTATTGATGAATTCCTAAGATTTGCAAAACTATTAGACTGTTACAATTATTATAAAAATGAAATTGTGAAATTATTGAGTACGAATCAGAAATCATTATTCCTATATGTAAGGAAATTATAACATGATTATAAATCACATTTAAATTTACTATGGATAGACAAGAGAAAAAAAGAAATGCAAACAAAAGAAATGAATGAAATACAAAATAGAAATTATTTTTGAACATTTTAAGCGAGGCATATGTATATGAGAACTTTATCTATATACATATATAATAATAAACAATAGAAGACATGTTAGAATGTAACTATTTAGAAATGAATTATAATAATTGTGGTCTATAATAATAATATAGGGTAACAATGATTATTAAGGTTTTAAAATGTATATATTCACGCTTAAGACACATGAAAACACACAATGAAACAATTAAACAAATTATTGTATTAAAAAGAGAATATGTTACAGTTACCTTATGTCTGCAAATACTCGAAAAGTTATTCTCTATGTTTAAATTGTTTCTTTTATATTTTTTATTGTTTGAGCTTTTTTATTGCACTTTTAGTCACTCGAAAGGTTGTGTTAGTATAGTAACTATATATATGTAGAATATTTTTCAACTTATGTTTGTGTTGCTCAAAATTTTACTATGTGTTATCATTTTCTTGTTTTAAATCTTTCAATTTTCTACTTATTACGATTATACATTTTATCTTTATATATTGAAATCTAAGTCTAATGTAACATTTTGCAGTATTATTAAGTTTACTTTAACTGTGTATTTCCCTCAAAGAAAACGAAAAACTAATCAATAATAATGAAAAACATTGTACACAAAAGAACAAATAATGTAAATATTCATGTTAGTCACTAACACGAGGTACAAAAACCTAATTGCTATGTTATTGTGATGATATGTAATATTTATTTGAGAACGTAACAAAATCGTTAACTAATATAATTACATTAATCGACTTATCTTGTTTGTTAATCCTTAAATTTCTTAAAATTGTTTAAAATTCCAATTAGAAAATTCAAAAATTTCAGGTCTGCATGGTGCTGCCACCACACCGCTTCTTTAGCGAACTAAATCTTCTCATTTGAAGGTAAACGGCGGCGTCGTTTTGAGAATGGCGTCGGCGCAGGTGTCCGTCTCGAGCGTCCGACCATGTGCGTCGTCTCTTGAGCAAAACAAAGACAACAGTATCAAACTGGACGTTAAATAGTAAAATGGCTGCTTGAGTGAGTGCACGGGTTTTTAGCGTTTGTGAAGTTTCATCGTGACAATCATCAGAAGGCCAATTCATTTGCATATGGTGAGTAAAATTGTTTACACGTTTCCTATAAGAATGGTTCTCTTTCATTAGTTTTTAGTTGGTGTTGTGTCATTAGTGGTTTTCGCGGAAGAAATATGCGCGTCGCCGCTTTTTAAATGCCTGTCTTGAGTCATTGCACCTTCCCGGTCGAACGAACTATCGAACACACTACTCAGTTAGTTGCAACTTTCTGAAGACTTAGAAAACAGCGACAATAAAGATTGTTGCTTAGTTAGAGCTTAAAGGTAATAACACTGACTGCTACCTGTTAATCTCACGCGGCATGTTAAATCGTGATTGTTATTTGTTTTATATTTTGTTTCTTTGGTTGTAGATACAGTGTGTGAGATTTGTTTTGTGGAAAGATAGTGATTAATTTTGGAATTATCTTATATTCTATTGCCTGGGGGTGAGTGAGTCATGTTTGTTACATATATCTTCCCAATGGAGAGTTAAAGAGGGTGCATTACGTTTGGTTCACGTGAAAACACGAAAACAAATAAATTTTGGATGCAGGTCTTAAATTCTTATTAGAATTTTAGGGGGAGTCAATGTTTTGATGAAATATTACTTGCTTATACAAGGAATTTGAATTTACACTGAATACTAATTTTATTTTTGATTCTAAAGGGGTAGCAAGCTCATATCCTCTTAAATGAACATACATGCTCTTAATAATTAATCTCGAACAATACTTGAAAAATATTCCTTGTGTTTCAAGAGTACTTCTATCTATCTACATTCAATTGTTTTAGAAGAGGATTGCTAAATCTAGTAGGCTTTGCAATTTATAAGAGGACACATTTTATACATTCTTTGTATACTCTTGCAATCTATGTATTGGGGATGAAGGGTGGTTGAAATGTACTCTGTTCCCATTCGATTGACTTTTCACCCTCACCCTCTTCTCTTGAACTCGCTGATACTGATATTTTTTGAATTTGTAGGTTTTTTGCTTGTGGTCATTCATTAATACTTAAAAAGTGGTCTAGACAGGTCGTGTAGGTCATTAACACACACGAAAATTCAAAACGTGAAGACTTAGTATGAATTAAAGGACAAAATGACATTGTTTCAATTATAACAGGAACTTTAAGGTTTCTTCAATGGATTATGTTACTTGGATACTTTATTTGTGAGTCATTTACCTCTAGAATGTTTTGTCTATTGTATTAAATTACAGAGACATAATTAGAATTATACACCTGATATACTATTATCATATTTATGTTGACTGGTATATACACCATAATGCTAAAGGACATAACTAAATAGTATAACCATAAACAATAATTAGAAATTCATTGATTATGTATTAGCACGGCTCTATTAGGGATGCTTTCAGAGGGAACTTGCTCCCTATAGAATACTAAAGTCATTAATTCCAAGTTCCTGCTATCATCTATAGCGATAAATCTATTGAGAACATAATATATTATTTATATTGCGGTATTATTTTGCAGTTTATTCTAGAAAGGAAATACATACTTTATAGCTAGCTAGTTATATACACAATAAACTTGGAATGAGAAGAATAAATTGTGTTGTGATCATTCCATTTGTTAAGACATACTATGAATGATGTTCGAACATAAAAGCTTATTGGTGTTTCTATCTTTGTAATGTTTTCCTTCAGTTATTTGTCATTGAAATCAATACATTTATCCAATATTGTAAATAATACCAATTTAAAGAATATTTTCACGCTTTAGCTTTTCTTCCATTTATTCCTATTTTGTCTTTTAGTTTTCCACGTTTCATTGGCCATTCTATTTCCTTAAAGAGCACTTGGTCGAGTGTGACCAAGTGAGCCTATCTTCCTTTTTTCTTTTTACTAGCTGTTGTGACCCATCTCCTTGGAAAATCACACTGTCCACTTCAGTGCTTGTCGTTTAAGGTTTCCGTTGTCATAGTGGTATTCCTAGTCGTTCTTTCTTATAGCCAGCTAGCACTCAACTCTTGCTTGCTCACGATAAAAGAGGACGTTTTATGTTCCGGGTTTTCGCAATTTCTGCAGTGAACATGAAGCCGAAGCCTTTAGAAAGGAGATTTAATGGCTTCTTGGTCGGGAAGACGCTGGAAGATTTTCTTATTCGTGATTTTACACTTCTAAGGTTTTGTTAAGATATAAAAATGATTTTTAAAAGAGAGGTTTTGGTAAATTCAGAAAATTCAAAGTTTAAAATGTTTAAATTTGTTTATAGTATTACGAGAGTTATTAGAAATCATATAAATTCTCTTACATCTCGTAAATTAAATAAATAAGGTAAATGTGGCTTTCTTGTAAAAACTAAAGGTTGCGTAAGTCTTTTGAAAGTTGCATGAAAATATATTTCTCGCGTTATGCACTTTATTTATTTAATTGCCAATCTGCATGTAGCCGTACACTTTATTTACTGACATTTAACAATATTGCTCGTATATTGATCGTTTATAATTTATAATTAGGATTATTAACAGACACAAGTATCTTTGGAAACTTATCTAACTAGCATAAGTAATTAAATAGTAAATTAATATTACAAGGATTCAATCGTTTTGTAGTCTAAAATGATGGAATGCAAGGATATTAAAGCTTTTAGAGCAAATATGTCAATATCCTTCCAATATTGGAATACCTGACTGAATACTCTTCACGGAAATGCCACTTCTTCTCTCTCTGATCTCATATCCTCTAACTAAGGAATGCGTTCGATGCAATTATTTCTGGTATTTAGAACTATGTACTCATTATCTCCAGTATGCCAATTTTGAATCTTCTCAATTAACAAAATTTCAAGTTTTGCATAAAAATATATAACTCAGCTCCTTCAAGCTAGTGCTAGAAGCAAGCCAAAGATAAAGGTACAACCAAGTTGAACTCGAAACGGAAAAATGAATCTGTTGCATGCAAGAAACTTGAAACACTTACTACACTTACTTACTAATAGAAATAAAACTTGAAGAGATGCATGCACATTTTCCATACAAACATGCAACAGCAAGGAGTCAAGTTCTTTAGATTTTACAGGTGTGTGTTAGGTAGCGCCGTGTTGCATTCTTATGGGTCCTTTTGCCTTTACCCTGCGAGACCTAAGCCGTCAATTGCACTGTAATTTGATTTTTTCCCAAGATATGCCAGACTCAAGGTTGAGATCTAAAAAATAATAATAATACAGAAGCAGAAGTACCAGCTAAGGCAATCTTAAGAAATATTTCTATTCAAGAGATATTTACGTAATTGCATTCAACATTCAAATTACCCGCAGGAAAATTATATTAACTTGAAGAAATTTTGTTTTACTAACTTTAACAGGTAGAAATCTGAAATCTTGCCTTGGAACATTTCATTCAATTAATTTTTCTCGCCTGAAAACTTTGGAGTTTTTAGAAGTTTTCAAGGGTTTGGTAACAATTATAACATCAATCATCCCTTAGAAATCCCTCGACTTGAATTGATGCTTTTCTAATTAAAACTGAAGTATAAATGTGTTTTAGATGATGGAATTCTCCGGTTTTATTAGCTCACGTCTTGGTCATCAGGTGGAATGTTCTTTAAGTTCTTTCTACTCGAGTTGACTTAGGAACGAACGCATCATTTCACATCAGGTCGCAGTTGAACTTGCGGATTTACATCGTGTAGAACAGCTTACAAGAAGAAGAAAGACGCGAAGCAAGCAACGTTTCCGTTATACTTCTTGTTCTACCTGTTCTATCATTAGTTGTGTACATGTATCCAATCCTCTCGAAGGATTTAGATAAATATATCTATTCCAATGCTCACACTTTATGCAATATTATCTAGGTTTAATCAATTTATAATTTCCTTCAAAGAAATGAATTTATAAACATACAAAATTTCACATTTCTGGGATAATTAAATCCCTCGGGCCTTTATTCCCACGTTTTTTCATAGGAAAACATCCACACAGGTGCATATTGTGAGAAAAAGCAACAAAGCATAACGTTACACTAATTGCTCCGCACTTTATGTTAATTAAAAACGAGTGAACACGCATTACAAACATGTTATACTATTTAAGTTATTTATATCATCATTCCTCATGTAGAATCCGAAGCGTAACAACAATTTTGCATAAATTTACTTTTTCATAATCCAATTTATTAAATCTTCAATTTATTTCCAGCTCCTTAACGAATCAAACAATGATTGAGGAATTGTTAACGTTGAAATGAATGGAAGATGTCCCTTGAAATGCGACCACAATGCAGATGGCAACGTACGGCATACTGCCTTTATCTCCTTATACAAATCGCCCATTCGTATTTGATCCTCATCACAGAAGATCAACTTCCTGGCGATGTCATCTTCGATGCCTCCGTTTACAAATTAGGATCAGAACGTGATTACACTATAAACTTAGAACGATCTGCTGCCTTCGTCACTAGATTACTCCAAGTTAATCCTGACAATGGTCAAGTTTCTTTACGACAACGTTTGGAGTGTAATTCTCCGTATTATCCAAATCTTTTCACTGCCCACATAGACGCAACTTCGAATCGATTAAGAGACATCGACTATTATAGCCTTCCTTTAAGGATATTCATAGTAGGAAAAGACTGTTCAAAGAATAAAGACTTTGAAGGGGAAGAGGAGCAAGAGGATTTGCAGTTTAGAAGAAGACGAAGCATTGCGAGGAATCCTTTCTTGAACAGAGCTCATCCGAATGTGAAAACAAGAATAACTGAAG
>JASKGN010031349.1:0-12600 GCA_030556245.1 Falagria sp. GC000072 | reverse complement strand
GGTGTGCAAACTTTTACGATCACGTTTGCGGTATGCTCTACTACAGTATATCTCGCGTATACATCGCACTAACATTTATATTTTTATTAAACTGCTTGTGTTTTATCCTTCCGTTTTCCACTTAAATCCTGCTCGGCCTTGTACTTTATAATATCTTGCAATTTATCTTCGGGTTATTCAGTATTATATATCAATTATCAATAATCATATTTCAATGAGTCGCATCATGTTGTATATATTTTCTTTTATATATTATATATGCTTTAAAAAATCATTACGAAAAGTCAATGTTTGTTGTGTCATCAAATGATGTATTATTTATATATGTTCCTTTAGTTAAAATAGTTCACTATAAGTTTATATTTGTAATTTAGTTTTATTGACTACACACTGTTTCATATCAGAGACGCGAATTCAACGAATGGTTGCTGTAATGCTGTCGTATTGGTGAGCAGTTGACGTGGTAGGCCATTCCGTTCTTTCCATTTTCCTTATTGGCCATGTTTTAGATGATTGTCAAACACCTCTCGTTTAGTCCACTCACCGCGATTGTTCTGACACTTTGAAGATGACTTTGCAGTCATTTGTGCGCGTTGCTATCATTTGACGTGGCACATTTTCGTCTCGCTCTTTAATGGCAGAAAGGCTACTCGCACTCGATTGAATCGTTTAAGTTTCGAAGACGCAGGTTGTGTTTAATAATTGAGCTAAATTCGAATTGTCGCGCTTTTTATGTACATTTATAATTACTTGAGACTACGATAATTGGAAGATTGGATTCAGATTGTCTCTGTTTAAGTATGGAAAAATAAGACCCAACACGACAAGTAAATTATGCCACAGTGTTCGATTTTTATTCTCGTTAGCCAGCTGTATTCGATCGGATTATTCCTCGATATACAATTAAGCTATTTGTTGATAAATAAATAAATCATATGATTCCGACATAAAATGATAATAACCATCTCTTTTATCGCCAAACTGAAGAGAATTTATTGTTTCCACTGCTAGTAAGTAGGCAATCAGATTGATGCCGTCAGGATATAGTGAAGGGATATCACGCTGGAGTTTTCTGATCAAATGATTTGCGATTCCTTGATTATACAGCGGCGATCAGACGCTATCGATGCTTGCGAACCGTTCGCCGAGATCATGGCGCTGAAGAACAGACGTCGATGTAGATGCCGGTGCCGTGCTCCGCCGCAGAGATCCAGAGACACCCCCGGTGTTGGGCACGGGAAATTGGAAAGGTCGGCAGGTGCTGGTCGTACCGTTGCTGCGTTGCTGACGTCGGCGACGTTTGCGATGACAGAGCACGCACAGTATGAGCAGGACGACCCCAAGAATTGCTGAGACCGATCCTAGCACGAGCGAGTAGTCTTCCGGTGGAGCTTCCACCGAACCTACAAAAAAAGAATTGTAGTATTGCGGGCAGTCACTGCTCGCTTGTGGTTTTTGAATGCAGTAAAGTAAACAAAGAGTATGATGCAAATGATTGTCATGACAAGAGATGCTGTGAACTTATTATGCGTGCGGTTATTTTGTTCTACGAATAGAAATGGATTGCGATATAAAATGATATGGCGAAATTGAGTTGATTTGTTGATTAGCATGATGTCTTTCATTTACCAACATGGCGCAATTCCAAAAAAGCAAGTCGAGTTTTCGTTCAAACTTTGTTTCGATTTACAAATGAGGAAAGAAGAAAGACTCACTTGAGCGTGAGAGAAGCATGCTGTTGTTGTGCTGTAACTGTGGGGCATCACGCCAGCTGCAGCAATAGCACCACCAAGACAAGTGGTGGCAGGAGCAGAGCTGTGGTGGACGGGTTGCCCCCGGTGCGTGGCGATGCGCGCGAACCACCTTCGACACACCACACCATCATCATCAACAACAACATTGATTAGATCAAGTACAAACTCATTAAACCAAGATTCAACAAAAGAAAGAGACGTAAAGAGTGGGTTCAAGCACACCTGCCACCACTATGTTTAATATGTGTTCAATATTTTGACTGATTATTTACATTATCATATTTACTAGCTAGTATCGAAACTGTCAGAAAACGGAGCATGCAAGATTTTAATATTGAGTAATCTGAGAAAGAAAAACAGATTTGGCTATTCCTGGTCTCATAGTGCTGCATGCAACAAATAAAGGTGGTCGTCAACTCGACGTCAACAACGCCCAATTGCGCCAATTGCAAATTGAGCTAATTTGAAAGGAATTAACTAATTTGAAATCACATATCTGGTATTTAACAGTAAAATAGTAACCATTTTAGCATCACTCACAATCGGCCTCATCAGAACGATCGTTGGAACCACAATTGTTGACTCCGTTACATCGCAATTTATTGGGAATGCAGAAATTACTAGTTTTGCATTGAAACTCGTCGCAGCTTGGGCCCTCCTGAACTTCAGTCCAAACAGCGCGAAATCCTTGAGCGCCCACAGCCTTATCCGCCGTTATAAAACTGCCATCACAAAATTTGCATTAGAACACATACAATCAAGTTGTCAATATGTAGATAATCACCTAAATCGAATGGAGTTTGATTCAGAGAGGTATTGCCATTTATCGCCGGCAGCTTTTTCACCACAAAGTTCGATAGGTGAGCTCGCCATGTTTGTCCACAGCCGAAGCACAGCAGCAGGACATCCCCGACCTGTACAGATTCGAACCAAAGCAATAGAAACATGCACAAGGTCGTTCAGTTGATAAACTCACCGACTGGATCACCTTCCACCGCAAAACTTTCAAAATCGAGTAAAATTTTATATTTAGGCCTCACATTTATGTACCAATTGCATGTCTTGGATGCTGGACCCTTGGTAGGTCCATCGTAATTCTCAGGAAAGTTGGGGCTGCTGATCACACCATATTCGAGACTGCTAACATTACCGCCGCAGTCACCAAAGATGGATTTGGCTGTTTCGAAAATATAGCGAGCCTTGAAACCACTGTACACACCATCGGCGTCGGCGTGAAGAACGATTTTAAGCCCCATTGCACCTCGGTTGGACTCTATGGGACCGGGTGCACTCATGCCACAAAATCGCCCCACAATGCGTTCGGTACCGTCACGATACATATTGAAGATTTCGAGCCAGTCTTCTTGGCAAACAGCAGCTCTAATAATCAAAACCGTTTTCATATAAGAGTAATCTTGTCTTGGAGTCCTTCTTAACTTACCCATAGGAGCCAAACGATGAGTTCGCTGAATCGGCGCGCACTTTAAAATTGTCGAAAATTAAAATAACTTGTTCATTGGGTGTCGCAAGGAAGCTGTATGTACAGTTGGTATCACTTGGGTAATTGGAAGGATATCTCGGCGAATTAAATTCACCACGCTTTTTACTAGTGCTCCTATATGTAAAGGTGCAGCTTCCATCTGGAGCTGCCGTACCTGGGATGCGGTATTCTAGAAAGCAAGTCGTTCATTAATTAGAAGAGAGCGTCCTTTTTGACTCTAAAGGGCTTGAGTTTTCATGTCTACTTACCGGTTTCGAAAGTATAATTTGCCTTGAAACCCCGGCCCATTTTCTCTCCGCTGCTGAATACAAGCACCATGCGAGGACCTTCGCTGACGATCACCTGGGTCTTGTTCGTTTCACCGCAAAGCTCATGATCGAACTTGTCGTACGAATCAGTAGTTTCTTGGCCTTTGGTGTAAATTTTGAGATATCCCTCGGAACAACTAAATAACACACATCACACTAATCATGTTTACTGAATACAGATTCAGCACTTACTCTCCTTTAGGTCCCTTAGGTATTTCAAACTTTTCAAATTCTAGTCGCACCCGTTCCAAATGCTGCGAATCTTGCATACCGTAGATAAAATACCGGCAAACAAGTTTAGGCATGTAGGGAAACGGATAATTAGGACTGTAGACAGAGCCAGTAGACTCTTTCTTCGAGAGGATTTTCTGATCGCATTCAGAACCTCTAATATGCTCCCCGTCGTTCTTCTTAATAAAGTCTGCAAAGTAGAAATGACTGATCGAATTTTCCGGCTTCCTATCGTAAACATATATACTGACCTAACTTAGTAAAAGAATTGGCAAACTCAAAGATGCCCTTGAATCCCCTATTCTGTGTATTGGCAGTGCGAGGGAGGGTGACAAAGGTGACCAGGAGCGACGATTTCGACGAGTAAAGCACCAAGTTGCGCTGCTGGCCGCAGTAAGTGCCTACGATTGCTGACGTATTATCAGCTCCATCGTAGACGCGGACATAATCGAAAGGACAACTATGAGAGAAAATAAAATAGTATTAGGTGGTCCAGAGAATATGAGCAAAAGTTGCTACTCACTGTGGTCCACCGTAGAACAGATCAAAGTCTCTGAATTCTAATCGGATTCTCTGATTTTCGTTGCCTAGGAACTGGTAGTTGCAGACGAGCGCTTTCGGATAGGCGCCCGGGTACGTTGGTGAAAGGAGTGATCCCGTAGGCTTCACCGATCCATTCACTAGAAAGCTGCACGGTGTATTTGCCACGGCAGTGCCTACTTGATATTCCGCTGCAACCACAATAAGCATAGTTTTGCTTAGTTATCTATGTTGCCGTGCTGCCATGCTGGAGATGTTAAACTATATACTACTGAAGTACAACTTTGATAATTACAATCATTAATGAAAGAGTATCTGCCTGTGAAGAGATCGCTGGTGGAAGCATTTTTGTCGGTGTAGAAGGCCAGCGCGATTGCTCTATAGAAAGAAACGCGTCTTCTAGGTGGGATCGGCCCACAGTAACGTCCCCCGAACGGCGAATTGATTAGTTCTGCTGGTTCTGGTCTCACCACTTCCGCATAGACGTCCATATATTCGTGGACACAACTGTATCGGGAAAGAAGACATTTTATTATCATGATCAAGTAATTCAAATAGCGAAAGGAAGTGAGAATGAATTATTTTAATCCCATGTTTGGGGCATTTCAAGGTAAGAAAGACAAAGACGCAGCTTTGTTGTTTTTCAGGAGCCAGTTAATATAAAAGGAATAATTTGACTAACTACTGAAATTATATGCGAATGTTTTAAAATTCTGATGATCAAAGAGTGCTAAGAGTTAGTAGTATAAGTTCCAATAGAGAATTACTTATTATTTCAAATAGATTTGTCTATAGTTTGAATCAATTATTAGTTTATTTTAAATTACTAGAATTATTAACTAACGATTTATTTTTGGCATTCCAATTTAAAAACTATGCAGCATTCCTATAGTTGCTCAAATTTATAAGCGCTCTATTTGAAATAATATCGTACACAGATTAGAAATTATTGACTAGAAAACAAAACATGCAAGATGCATTTCATGTGAGAAAAATTAAAACATGTAGAAAGAAAAGCAAGAAAAAGCTAGGCATGCATGTTACTGTGTGTGCGTGTATCATATTAAATTATTTTGAGAATTAGGGGTGTATCCGTTTAGGCTTGTATGCGTGCAGAATAATTGCAATTTCGTGTATTGAAAATTGAGAAAAAAAGATAGTCTTTGTTTGTAGAACTGAATATATATATTCTCTCGAATGTTGAGCAATGTGTATTTGAGAATAAATGTATTGGATATTTGTAAAATACAGAGTGTGACAGAAATATCATTGCAGTACTCACGCAGGGAGATCTCCCACAGCAGATCCACTAGGAGGAAGGCAAACATAACATAAACATTCAGTCAAAATGTTAGGATTTCGCTCATTTTCATTTGTTTGCTTGCTTGTTCATTCTGTGTCATGTTATTCTATGTGTTTTGCTTTGGACTATATATCAAGTTCACAGATTTACACTTATATTTAAATAATCGAGCTAACATCATGTCACGTGCACGTCACATATCAACAAAGAAAATTACAACTTTCGTACTTCAGAAATTAATATTTTTTATTAAGTAAATCTTATTTTAAATTATATTTACTGACTAATATAATTTTCCGGATTATTTTCAATTTTTATAATCACGTTATTTGATTATGCAGCACGACGGTTTGATATTCTGCCACAACGCAAACTTCTACCTGCTCAATATTCTCAAAATCAAAAAACAAATAAACAAAAATTCAAACCTTCTTAAAACCTAAAGTAATTATGAAAATAAAGTATGATCAAAACGCAAAATGATAACTATATCCATTCCTGTAGAAAAATATTCATGACATCTATCATTTTTGGTTTCCATAAATTCTCTAGGAAAACCTTGAAAGCAAACTTACTCTGGTGGGCTTCCGCGTAACCCAAAACTGGTGAAAACAATTTCTACGCGTTGGCCAGGTCCCGCAAGGAAAGTGTACAAACACTGACGAGAATGGCCGCGAGGATTTTGAAATTCAGGCGCGTGGAAAGTCCCGTTCAGTGGACCTCCGGGCCGACTTACGAATGTCTGATCACACTCTGGAACAAAATAAATCATAATTGTATAATTATTGTGTTCTTTAACCTTTCAGTCGCTAGCATACAGTTTATTTTTCCGGCGTGTGTCGGTTGTGTGTATGTGAGTACATAGGTACATAACTTTCATATTTGGGCCATAAAACCGCAATCAAATAACCGCTAGTAATTTTAGACTATAAAAAAACTGCGAAACTTGAAATGATACGAACTTACCGTACGCATAAGGGAAAAATTATTTTGCACTTTCATATATGTAATATGATTTTTGTTATAACTTTTTTAATATCGCATCCGAACGATAGGCATGTTCTTAATATTATAGGGACTTGCATGATGGCAATAAACATGGGAATTATGGCTTGCCGATGTAAATGCAAACAAATACAAGAACAGTTATTTTAATGCTTTTACGGATACCAATGCGGATACTACGACCGACCAATCTAAAAATAAACAGATCGATAGCATGCCATTGCAAAATCTAAATCCAAAATTTCTTGCTGTATGTGCGCACATTTCGTACTTAACTTCGGTGATTTATATTTTATTTGTGCCTCTGTGCAAACGTTTGAACATAAACTAAAACAAAGTCAGTCTTTTGTTTAGCTCTATGTACAATTGCACAATACCAGGAGGCTGAGTAAAGTTGAAAGTAGATTCTCAAACAGATCATTCCCAGGAGCAGACAAGAATAAGAAATGGAAATAAATATATTTATAAGGTTATCTTTGATTATACAAGTGAATATTAAACGCAGTAAAATATATCATTTGATTCACATGTTTTATTCTAGGGTACAATTATTATTAGGTATTATATTTCGCAACATACGTGAATATTTTTTAAATCCAATGTCTCGTAAATGCATGGCAATGCGACATGCCATATTTCGGAAGCTTTCCTTTTGTTTACGAATAAATAAAAATCTTCATTGACTAATATCGTTCTTAAGTACACTTTTTGGTTGCAATTAAAAATAAATAAAATTGTATACGGGTTGCTATCTGACACATCTTTTAATTAATACATTGGGCATTTCTATGTAGGTATATCGAAATATTCACACTACACATTTATTTTGCAATTATACTTAGCTTCTATTACAATTACAAAAAGTTTTATTGTATGACATTTAGTATATTATAAATTTAATATTCTTGTACATAAATTTAATAAATATCAATAATATGTAAATTCACTGAAAACTATTCTTCATCCTGGAATAACAATTAGTATTCTAAGTTTGGTTAATGATCTAATTAACTATTAATTATTGCTTATTTCTTACAGTTTTGTCTAAAATTGGTGGTACACTGCATATTCTCATTGGCACTTGCTACAAATTTATAAATTTATAAAAACATTGTAAATTTTGAATTTTTATTATACGGATTTGATATGACACCAGAATAAACTTATGATTACATGTTGCCGATGAGTGGTTTTGTATGCACGTGTACATTATTCAAAAACGTTGTCTACATGTGTGTATTTCTTACTCTTTGGCCGCAAACTACTCATCTTCTCATGTTTTCTATTTAATTGAAAAGCACAATTTTATTCAAAATTTAAGATCCCAGGCTTAGAGCAAACGCAAAACTATTTGTTCAACATTCTAGCATCTTTTTTATCTAGATCAATTTTATCACAATACCATGTTCTTTTGGGGAATGCCAGTCAACGTCGAAGTACATAATTATAGTTTCCCAAGTGTATTTGTTCCATGATCAAACGATTACTATACCCTGTATATTTATTGGTTCATATTATATATAATGTTAGTCTGGGCGCACATGGCGTACTACAATCGTCAGCGTGGATCGCCCATGGACTGGCCGACGACGATGATGAGTACGATGAATACTGCCAAGAGAACCAGAATGCAGCAGATGGCAACGGCGACCATCGCGGTATACAGGACGACGAATACGATGGTACACCCCGAGACACAAAGTTTCCTCCAGCTTTCAGAAACGTTGGAAAAATTGTTGTCTCCTTACCCCAGACGTAGTAGCACTTAATTGCTGAATATGTGAAATTCAGTTGATACAGTGACTGGTTCGCGACGTGCTCTCAGAGAAAAGCAAAGGTGATCTGATCATACTGGCGGCGGCGGCGGCGTGTTCGCTACGTGTCGCTCGCTTCTCACAATCTACGAGATACAACACCAGAGAAAGAGAACATGAAGCATGAACGGTGCCACGAGCAGGGATGAAATATTGATTCGTTGGTCCTTACGGTGTGCACACGCCCGAATCGCATGCCAGCCGCTGCTTGCTTGCTTCGACCTCGAGATGAGACCAAAGAACTACATGACAGAGACCCTACGACTCACAAAGAGTCGAAAATATACTCTTAATTGCTAGCTAATACTAGTCGATGAGAACGATTTCTATTCGTCTTCAGTAAATATTTAGTAATAAGTCCTACTTCTCAATATAAAGTTTCTGGAAAAAGCATGCTCAGATGCTGAGTTTGCAAGAATTGGATTAGATTGGCTCAATCTTCATTAAAATTTTTGCTTGCTATTGGCAAAACGTGCAAAATCAATACAAGTACCGATACACGCCTCTTCTCATTGCATCGTAGGCATTTCGTGAGAAATTATATGAAACGTCATATTTTTTAAATGCTTACCACTAGTGACTTGTAGACATATGACTTGAAGGCAAAGGATCGACAGAATAAGACTTCTCCCTGAGGTATGCCGGTGTGCTGGGGCCATACTGTGTCCTGCAACAAATACATAAAGATTATACAATACATCCATCAAAGATATAGCTTAAATCATATTATCATATTATAAGGGCAATGAAACTTGTCTCCCTTTTTTTCTGGAAACGTAGGAAAATTCATTTCCATTTTACAAGGATGTTAATGAATATTGCTAATTGAAAATTTCAACCTAATCCGCGTCAAAATCAATATATTTACTTCCGAAGAAAATTTCCACTAGATGTCATCGCATTTATAGGCACCCAGTTAGGAAAACGCTATGGGAAAACGAAAAATAATTCTATTTAGTTTTATATGGCGCCATCTTTTGGTTACTATACAGAAACTGAATATAGCAAGTGCCACACCTCTCGTTTCATCGAATTTCCTCACTATCTCTACCGCCTCCGCGCGCATGCATGTTAAAATATATCTTAAACAATTTTTCGAAAATTAAATTTATATACTGTCTTTAATTTTCATCAAGTATGTATGACTCCTCTAAGTGTACAGTACTTTGAAAAGAACTTACTAAATACACAGTTTTTTGACATTAGTTCTAATATTCATTATTCATATCTTAAATTTTTATATTCAGGCTGGAAAATAAGTGTTTATTATCTTTATTTTTATTAACTGAAAACTGAATCGGACAATAATTGAATCCTATTATACAGGGATTCGAGACAGCGTCGGAACGCAGAAAGTGAAGCGGGCGTGGCGCTGCGAATCTCAAGCGCCGGCGTCACCGTTAGACAAAGGATACGCTTTCTCAACTCACTAATCAAGATTAACATGACCACTGCCAGCCAACAAAACACGTTCTCTTTACAGGATTTAAAGCTCAGAGTCAACAATTCGATAGCCGATTAACGCATAGATGCGTGTACTTAAAAAGACGATTGTGGAGGCGCCAGGCACGCATTCGTTCTTTGAAAAGCACAAGTAGTATATAGTTTTGCTTACTTCTAATAAATTTTAATAATTAATTGTTTTAATAATTTTAATTGTTCTAAAGTGCAATGCATGTATTGAATGTGGAAACCCTGAGCAAGCGGGCACGCGATGGCCCGGCGCATTCACATTCGTTTAACGTATTACATTAACATTTTTGACAATCTGTGATATAATCAACTATATTTAATGTTATTAATTATTATAAGTACTCTAACCTTAAAATAATTCTATTTGAGTAAAATAAAAACATTAATATAGATATATTTCACAACAGCAAGTTTTATTTAATTGGTAATTGCAGTGAAGATATTAATAAACAGGCAACATGTTTGCGGTATAGCGTTTCGGCATATCGGCCGCCGCCCCTTTTGCGATGCGGTATATTCGCACAGTTTGGCGCATTGTAATGGCGACTTCGTGCCCTTGCAGTGTTTATCTTTGAGTTTCCTCTTATTTACATACAAGTGGTAGCTTGACGGGCAATATTTCAAGTTTACGGATATAAAGTATGCAATTATGTCTCTTGTAACCATGTGATGTAGACATAATTTTGGATTTTCATGAATTCATGAACATTGTAACCCCAAATACTTACCATATCGTCAGAGTCGATAGCAAGGGCGGGAGGTGAATGATATGCCAGAACCTCCTGATTCACCTGAAAACAAATAGAAAGCTTCAATTTAATTTGACTTGATGTTAATTTCTCACAAAAAGGACTTTAATGGCAAGTTACGTATAGATCACAATATCGACTAGAGTGTGTTTGCCAATAAAATGATACATTTAGTCAAAGCGTATAATTATTAAATTGAGATATAGCCTTTAAAGTAGGCTGGAGTGCCAATGGTACTTTCTTGTATCTGCCAGCCATCACATGGTGAACTCGGGATAAAAAATGAAAAGGGTACGGAGACAGTACAAGTCTATACGATAAATTTCAAATGGTAGTTTCATAGTTTTATTACTTGTTTATATTTCAAATATTTATTAAATTTCTACAACTGTATTTTATTAATAGATTCTGAATTTTTTAATGAATATTAAATTAATTTTAGTTCATGCCTGTTGAAATGGAAAATCTATAATAAAAAATAATTGGTTTGGAGGAACTGAACAAGTTTATATTAAACTTTGTTTTGCACCACGCCCATCTAGCTTGGCGCTCTGCTATAAAATGTACGTTAATTGGTAAAAGCCATTGGAATGCAATTGGAATTATTATAATATTAACTGCATTCAGTTTTACTCTGTTCTTATATTAACTTTAAAAATGTGTTCATGCAAACCTGTTGTTTAATAAGTAAGTATCCTCAACTTTATATTGTACCTCAATTTTATATTGTAATTTATCATTAATGTATTAATTTACATAATGAAAGAAAACCAAAAAGCACGCTATACATTTAATTCATTTAACGGCAATATCATGTTTTCTTGGCATTTCTATAAGGATCAATTTAAATGAAATGGAAATTATCTGTTAGGAAATTTCTATAAATACTTAATAAACAGCAAGACTACTAAACAGCTGTTTTTACAACAGGAGTGGTAAAGCTTGGGAACAATATCCACCGCTGAAGAGGGTTGGAAGCTTTTCCACACACGTACGGACGTGGATCAATAGCCACCGCACCCCCAAAACCATTGAAAAAAGAAATTTCGTACTAATCATCATATTCTAACATAAATCATTAGCGTTACATTAATAAAAAGTGAAAGTGACTTGTAAATAATGGAACTTTTATCCCATTATAAACAATTAAAATGTTTTAAATATTTTCAAAAATATTATTACAAAAATATTAAGTTATTGATCATTTTTATTAGTGAATATGCATTTGCGTATGTATTGGTTTTAAGGATGATTATACCACTGTACCTAACTGTATTTGAAAATATTTACCTATATATTTAATAGTATAACCTCTTTCTGGAATAAGGGCGTAACCATCCCTAACCTAGACTCAAAACAACTAGGTATAAAGCAAGTAATGTTTTTGATTAAAATTTGATCTGTTTCTAATTTCCATCTTTGCATTCACTTTTTCATGAAATGTTTGTTTACGCAACAATTTGAATAGATGTTAAATGGAATAATATAGATAAGTAAGCACTAAATTTGTCTGTGGAAATGATATAATTAACATGAATAAAATTGTTAAAATAAGTTAAGAAGGATTTCCTCAGATACAAGTTACAAATGTACAGTCAATTCAGGAATTAATTGCATCCCATTTTAAAATATTTGAAATAGATAAAGGATATCAGTACATGCAACCTTACCTCACATTTATTACCACGCCCCTCATCAATGTTGGCAAAGTTACCATTTTTGGAATATCGGCAAGATTTTTATATCTAATCGATACGATTCTAACCAGTATTTTAAATTCTCCATTATCAAGCTAGTTACGAAATCATTATCGCAAACAGAATAAATGTAGTAACTAGCTTGATAATGGAGAATTTAAAATACTGGTTAGAATCGTATCGATTAGATATAAAAATCTTGCCGATATTCCAAAAATGGTAACT
>JASKGN010031326.1:0-15186 GCA_030556245.1 Falagria sp. GC000072 | reverse complement strand
TTATCATTTTAAATTTGGCGCGTAAAAAGTGGCATTTTGGCAATGTGGAAAAATTGTCAAAGGTCAAAAAATTGCCTGGTGACCTGTATGACATTCATCTCTTAAACGGCTTGACTATATAATATTTTTTGGTGCAAAGATGGTCGACATCAGTCATACTGATATTCTTAGGTTTTGTGCATGTCAATGCCTCATATACCACATTTATTTATAAGTAAATATATGATGTAGGTTCTATGTAAATCCATTTCACTCAACTCAAGTCAAATCTCATGATGCCAATGACATCATAATGCCAATATGAAAATTGAGCTGTGACGTCATGAAATCCATTTCTAATAGCACACCTCGCTCCTGCCAGATGGGGCGATTGCTCGTATACCGCTGACTAACCATTAAAAAAAAACGTTTTAACGCGGTCATGGGCAGTCATAGGTATGTTATTGACACAAAAGGGAGATTGTGCCAAAATTTGAGTTCAATCGGTGCAGAACATTTGTATAAATATTTATATTGAATTTAGCGCCCTTATTTTCTAATCATTGCTTATAGACGTTGTATAACAACACCTTGTATTTTAAAGTCGTATTGTAGAAATTAATGTGAATGTATCACATTAACGCTCTGGTACTTAAAGTATAAACACATTTAATTATAAAATTATATAAAAATGATAAGAGAACTAATTGGAATTTCGAAATTATATCATTTTATTTTAGAGTATTCAAATTCTCACGTAAATTACAAATACGCTAGAACTAATCACCTATAATTAAAATTTCGTAATCTAAAATATATATGAACATTTGTAACTAACTGTGAATTACATGTAACTAAAATGAAATAAATACTAAAATCAAAACTATAATTTTTTTCAATTACTAAATAAAATTTTAATAAAGGAACTATTAACAATGCATTCGATTGAACCTGAAATCAATCAAATATTAATTTCAGATAACAATCAAACTTGAAGTGACTACTTTTATATTTGTTTAATTTAATCTGTAGATAATACTCACCTGATTGTTACAATTATGAATACTTTAGTTATTATATTTGATAAATGAATTGACAAAAGTATGACATATCTGATAGTTTCGATGAATTTTTAACGAATTCGAATTTGTGGTAGGGGTATATAAAAAACAAAACAAAGTGTTGGTGGAGGTTTACTATATAATTAGACCAAATCGTCCGTCTAGCTAGACACAATTTAAATTTTTGCAGCAGGTTGTTGATCAGCGGTACGCGAAATACTCACGTTTTCACACTTGTAATGCACTTTGTGTAATATAAAAATAAATAAATTTATAAGTACATACATATTTCAACATGAAATTCGTATTTTTGTGTTTAGTTGCATTAGCAGTGGTTGCGTTAGATGCTAAACCTACTACTGGTAAGTAAAGAATTTAAAACTTCATAAATTTGAGATATGCGAATATTCATTAATGCATGATGGAATAATTCATTAAAACTTATATCTTATTTTAAATATAATGAAAGATAAATTGAGGAATTAAGAAGAAAATCTCGTATTACATCGTTGTTAAGCTTTGTTAGAAATGTATTTGGGCATTGGGCATTTATCCAAATTCATTATAGCAGCATGTCCACCTTCGCTCTGACATAATGTGCATTTAAAACTAAATTTGTCATAATCCCATTTCATTTTTGTTAAGCATTTATTTAAAATTTGTTACAGACAATGATCATATGCACGCAAAAGCTCAAACAAACAAAAGATGCAAACGCAAATCAACTTCTTGTGGAGATTGTGAAACCACTGCTTCTTATTGGCTTGAAAAGGCACAAATTACTCTTAATGAAAAGCTCAATGAGAAAGTCAACAAAAGTGAGTTTAAATTGCATTTGTCAAAAACTAAAAGTCCAAGAATTTCCATTCTTAAATGGATATTAGAAATTACAAAATTCCAATAAACTTTGTTTACTTTGTTTGCTTGTTTTTAGATATTGCAAAGAATGTCATTATGTTCCTTGGTGATGGTATGTCCATTCCAACCATTGCAGCAGCTCGTGCATACTTAGGCCAATTAAATGGTCATCCTGGTGAAGAAACTGTCTTATCTTTTGAGGCATTCCCATACACTGCATTGTCAAAGGTACACAAAATATATGGAAATTAATCAATATTTTTATTATTTTCATGTTGATATTTGTATTTATTTCATTTTCTTTATGTTTACATTAATCAGACTTACTGTGTGGATGCTCAAGTAGCTGACTCAGCATGTTCAGCAACCGCCTATTTATGTGGTACAAAAGCAAACATTGGGACAATAGGAGTTGATGGTAGAGTAATTCAAGGTGATTGGCAACAAGGCATAAACGACACGAATAAAGTTTCTTCGATTGCATATTGGTCACAATTATCAAATAAACTCACAGGAATTGTCACAACAACTCGTGTGACCCATGCATCACCATCTGGAGCATATGCAAATACTGCAGATCGCGATTGGGAATCTGACGCGGATATAATTAATTCACGTGTAGATCCAGAAATCGTTGATGATATTGCTAAGCAATTAATTACTGGAAAGACAGGCAGTGCGTTCAATGTAATCTTAGGTGGTGGAAGAGGTAAAATGTTACCTCATGACTTTGTAGATGAAGAAGGATCCAAAGGAGAACGTTTAGATGGAGTGAATCTGATTGAAACTTGGAAGGATTTACATCAAGAGAAAAGTGAATATGTTTGGAACCGTGATCAATTATTAAATGTGAATTCTCAAACGGATTATCTACTTGGTTTGTTTGAATCTTCTCATTGCAAATATAATTTGGAACGGGACAGCAAAGAACCCTCGCTTAAAGAAATGGTTGAGGCTGCTATCAAGGTATTAGCTAAAGGCAAACAAGGATTCTTCTTGTTTGTTGAAGGTGGTCGCATTGATCATGCTCATCATGATACTAAAGCTCAGAAAGCTTTGGATGAAACTGTTGAGTTTGCTAAAGCTATTCAAAAAGCTTATGAGATGACTAATCCTGAAGAGACTTTGATTGTGGTCACCTCAGATCATGCGCATACCATGTCTGTCAGTGGATATCCTGATAGGGGTAATGATATTTTAGGAATTGCTGGATTTGCTGATGATAACTTACCTTATGCTGCTTTGACTTATGCTAATGGCCCTGGATATACACCAGAAGAAGATAATCAGCGACATGATTTAAGGAAAGATGATACGCGTAAGTATTTTTTTTAATTGGAGTATTACTATAGGCAACTTTATTTGCATCTATGCGTGGGAATTTATTTTTGGTTTTAAAATATTAAGAATTCAATATGAAATTTACAATTTTCAGATGCTCTTGATTATAAATTCCCTGCTATTGCGCCCTTAAGTTCTGAAACACATGGAGGAGAAGATGTTGGAATCTTTGCAACTGGTCCATGGGCACATTTATTCCGAGGAACAATAGAACAAAATGTTATTCCACATATCATGGCTTATGCATCATGTGTAGGGGATGGTATCACAGCATGTGGAAGTAAGAAACGTCCATTTTAATTCCATCAATGAACCAAAAATTAAAAAGATGTAGAAGAACGGTGTATATAATTTTTCTAATCCTATAGGATTAGGATTTCACTATATAGTGAAAACTAATATTTTGTAATTATTTTGTTTATGTTATGTTAAAATTCGTTAATATAAATTAAAACTCATAAAATGTATAAATACTATGTATAATAAAAATATATAAAAAAATTACTTTGTAAATATGTAGTAGTAAATCAAAAATAAATTGAAAATTGCAGATACCACCTCGGAAAAATTTTCAGCATGCAGGTAAAGTACAAGATTTAATCTGGGCTTCTTTTTCGCCTGGTGCACAACCTCCAGCAACACAATGTCTCCATCTTACAATTTTGCCAATGCCACAAGTCACTGAGCAAGCTGACCATTTACCCCATTGGTCCCAAATTTTCGGGCCACGACGTTTCTTCGAATGTTTTTTCTCTCGAACCAATTCTACAAGAATAAGCAATGTAGCAATTCATCATTACCTATTGCACTTATCTAAAAGTAATGTATTAAAAACAGAAGCACTTCCGAGGCTCTTTCAAAATGAAAGTTTTGACATAGCACCTTGGGAACAACATAGGAAAAGCGCGCTTCTCTATTCTACTCTCGTTTAGATAAGAATTATGTATGTTCCGTTGGAATTTAGATAATGCCCTGAGGAATTCTACGAAGAAAACGCACGACGCACATATCACACAACCAACGGGGTGCTAAATAAAGGAACCAGTAACACATAAAATTGAAAGGACTCATACTCTCGCTTGCTTACTAACGACGATATCACTAAGAGTAAGAAAGTTTGTCAACAAAGGATACTTAACGATCCAGAGAGAAAAAACGTGTTTTATTTTTTTATTTAAAATTCTTTATATTCATATTCTTTCAGGTTTCAGGACGACGCTTTTCATTCAAAGTTTTTGATATTTTTATGGGCTTATTCAGGAACGGATTAAGACTTATAACCGGAATGAGATGTAAATTGGGCTAAAAAAAAAAAATACATAACCTACCTATTTCAATCATGAATTATACCATAGATATATTATAATATATATACATATGTAGGATTTCTATGCTATGAGAGCCACAAACTAGTTTGAGACTGGCTGAGACCAAATGTGTTGCGCTGACACCTTGGCCCAACGCGCATACATAGGGCATTCTAATGACGTCACAAATAGGGTAGAGTCGTGGGGGGTAAACAAACTGTTTGTGTTAATAATCAGAAATTTAAAGCCTATAAGCTTAATTAAAAAGGATGACGTGAAAATATTTCGGAAAATCTCTTTAGTTATGGTTTCTCCTCCCACGACTATAACCTCAAATTCGTCAAATGACGTCACATTAGAATGCCATATTGTGAGTTAACTTCGAAACCCTTACTTCATACTTCATTTGTTTTCCTTAATAACTTGAACAATCTTTTTACCAACAATTCTAATATATACCAAATGTTCGAAGATTAAATTCTGCATATTTTAATATAAAATTTATCTATACACAACATGTTTAAATAGTGATTTTCCAAAAAAAAAAACTAAAAGTGAATAATATGATCCTTTTGTTTGAAATTTGTTACTGGTCAAACATTGAAGACGCAAAACCCGCCTCTGGACTTTTTTCAAGAAGAATGCACAATAAAAATATTTATTTTAGGAATGTAAAGTTATTTTATAAAGAAGTATTATAAAAATTGTATTATATGCTGAGCTGGAAGAAAATTCAAAAGGGTTCTGTATCGAAGTCACGTCTGCTACCTTTTTTATCGATTATAAATAATACCATATTGAAAGAATGTGCAGAAAGAAGGGTCAAAATTCAAAATGCTCAAAATCATAAATAAATAATTCCCTGAGAGAAAGTTTCTGAGGCAGAGTTAAGGGTAGAATTAAATCCATTCATATCAATAATAAATGAAAGAGGAATGGAAAGGATTTGAGTTAGATTCCTTATGCATCGAGTTTACCATCATGGCAAACCTGTGAATTGATGAGTCGTAGAGAAGTTCGCATATTTTGATGAGGAGTTGTCAAGCACAAAGTATATCTAGAGTTATCTATAGATATATCTAGGATGTGTACTCAAAGGCACAGTGACCTATTAACCGAGTCTCCGAAAATAGTCGGGCAGTGGCACCCTTTATTGTCCTGATTCCGAGAGATTGGAACAGTAAACAAGGAGTAAGGGTTGTATATCCAGAGTATATTGACAAAAGGGCAACGCAAGTGGCTGCTCATTAACGCATCACACCAGTGATGAGCATATTAGGACGTAATTACAAATGACCATGATGGTTAAGACTGAGTCCTTCCATTTTCAGCAGGCCAAAGTGGCGCATTTAAACAATATATCCAATTTGCGCAGGTGTTGCGAAACGCGCATGTGTTCCCTGAATACGAAATCCAGCGTTAGCGTAAACGCGTCCTTTTGGCCTGTGTACCCTGCTCTCTTTGTTCCATCCACAAACAAGGCCTACAACGAAATGAGCGAGAAAAGAACGCCATACAAAAGAAGAATGCTTTCGACGATAAACCGACACGTTGGCCTGGCAACGATCCCAGTTGGTGTCGTGTATCCTGGTCTATCCTGCTATAGTGGGAACACTGCGTAAATGTGACTATGTGTGGCAATGTGCTGGAACAGTGCGGAAAACCAACGTTCGTTCATGAAACACGCGGACGAAACGAAAACGCAACTCCTTTCTCGCTTCTCTTCATTTTCAGCTTCATCATTGTCGCACTGCTTCTGATGCCACTCGCGCTTACTCTCACACACGTATGTCCTTTCGTCCTGTTTGCGCTTGTCCTATTCCCATTCTGCTCGATTTCTGCACGCTGTACACGCGCCACCAGCATCGAGCTTTGCTAGCACCCCAAGCTTCCAGCAGCTGCAGCAAGAGAGACTCCGGGCTTGTTCGGGGAAACCGGTGGGATACGATTCAGGACTTGCGAAATACGAATACGAATACAAAGTCAGTGTTTGCGTTGGATTTGTGGACGTGTGAGTTCGGTACGGCGTCATGTTGGCAGACACCCGGAGCCGGAGACCCAACCGGAGTGACGGTCTATCGGCCGGAGCGTAAGCACGCGTCGCTTTTTCGTTCGCGGTTTATAGACACTTTCTTCATACTAATACCATATGCATTTATCTATTATATTTCGACGATAAATTAACGAAAGACATTTTCTAATTCATCCGCACTTCATTTGTTTTGGAATTCCATCAAGAAAATCGACTCGAATCGTTATCAGTTCCAACGAATTTACCACTATTTTTAATAGATTGTATTAAATAGATGTACTCTTATAAGATTATATGATAAACATGGTGCTAACGAATGATTTTTATATTAATATAAGCGTTTAAGGGATTAATTAACTAACGCGATTGCAGACGAAACTAAATTGCGTTGAAAAGTGACATGCTGCTCTATCGAACACCGTTGAATATTGGAACGTTTAATACCATTATACATTTTTATAAAAACGATAACGAATTTACACGAAATTTACATTTAGGTAAGTTATCTCTTCTAATTTTAATAAATTTTATTAGGTTTTAAAATTAATTCAAGAAATTCATACTCTCAATATTATTATCCTGGCAATTTCCCTGAAAGAAATTGAAAGGATAAAGTTAATAACCATATCATGTTTTTAATACGGATATCAAAAGAATTATTATTATCAATGTGCTTATAACATTTGCAACCATTATTAATTTTTCCGACCCATGAAGCTCATAAGAGGATAAAATAATAAATTAAGATACATAATTGTAGCAATTTTAATTATTTAATTAAATTGGTTGATGATAAACTATCCAATTACTTTATCAAATAAATAGAAACATGTAGCATAATTTTCATGTGGAAATCCAAAGGACTCAACAAGGAAAAGAATAATATCCTGCTATTTTATGTCCCATTGAATGGACAGAACGCATAAACAAAGATCTTATTTTCACTGACATTTATCTATGTTACATTTTACTCGAATCCTGAATCCCTTTCTAGAATAAATCCCATCTTGGGAAATCTAACACATTTTCCAAAATGAAAGAAAATTTTTAAAAGGATTACCTTTCATGGGAAAGTCATTAAACACATCTTCCGGAGCAATCATATCGTCGAAAGCATTTTGTAATATCAAAGCACCATAGTTAATCTGGTCAATGTTATAATCGGCGTCTTGAAGTGGAAATTCATCTTTGTTTTCCCCAGACATTGTGTCTAACGACGACGACGTTTCGCTTAGACAAAGCAGCAGAATTAAAAACGTCGCACAAAGATGTCTGCAGCAATTCATATACCACGTTTTCGCATCGCTCGTGTGATATACCTTAGTCTTCCTATTGGTCACTTTCGCAATTGGTTTTTAAAACTACCCCGAATTAAATCGTGACATTTACTATACTTTAATAGACATCACATGACTGATACTGATATATGTGTGCATGAGGTTACTGTTGATTTTTCGTTGCTTGGTTAAACATCAGACGTTTTGCTCAAATCACCAAAATCGAATTACGTCATCCATCACTGTCATAAATAAATGAAATATCTAACTTAATAGAAACGTCTAAACTTGACTAGATTTAAGGTTGAAATTAATAATGTAAGGAGATAATCAGCAGATATATTATAACTATTTATTATTCATATTTATAGATGGTTACTACCACGTAGAAATATTAGTGTTCTAAGTTCAAAGCTAAAGTATGTCATACTCATGTCAGCCATTGAAGTAATTAAATGCCTGATACTTGAAACAACTGCAAACGCTTGCTTTATGGTTTCTTACTTTATTCGGCTTATGTTTGTACCTTCATTGCCTTCATTCTAGACCAGTTAAGTCAAGAGTTAGGATCATCATTATTACTTATATTCCGATGTTTATATCTTTATTAAACCTTCTGGGATAATGTTTTTGTTCAATATTAATTAAATCTTGAATCCAATATGATATTTCATTCTTTATTACATTGGACGTCTTTAATTTTGAAACTGATTAATTTTTGGGAGTTATTTATAGCTTTATGCTATATTATTAAATTTGCCACAAGTTTCAATTTAGTCTTAGAACACAAATGGTATTTCTTTTCATTGAATGTACATTTTTTTCCAGTAGCATAAAAGAAAGAAATGTTAAAGGAAACTGTATGACAAATCAAATCAACCGACAACACCTGTTAATCCTTATCATAAGCACATATATAATACTTAAGCCAGTATCTAAGTGGCAAAAGTATACGACGAGTTAGTTCAAAAGAAATATCTCACTAGTAAAAGCTTGTATTGAATGGAAAAGTTAGACAGATCAGACAGAAAGCCTAATGCCCCATGATACTCGTACATTCAGAAATACATTCTATACAAGCACATCTAAAAGACAACGTCTAGACTAGTGGAGACAACTTTTTCGACTTGTTTTTCTATCCGTTGTAATTCTTATTTATGAAAGCTTTTCTTTAGCTTTTTGCTTAATTTCTAAATTGGAAAAGTAATTGTTTGTTCTATTTCAGTCGCTTCGCACTTTTTTTATGTATACTTGACAATAATAATAATACAAATTAAATAAATTTTATATTGAAAAAGTAAGATAACTTTTGGATATGTGACAAACCAATTACGTATTTTCTGGATATACATATTGTAAGTATAGTGCACTTTGGTATCTAAACGAACATTAGAAATGAATACCTATATATATATATATATATATATAAGGCATTTCGCGTTTTGAGCCATTATTGACCTGAATGACAGCCTTGCACTGAAGCAATTTGGTGAATGTCAAAAGAGCAGAACTAGAGCTGGCTTCTGACACGTGTATCAATTTTCCGCTCAAAAGCTTTTATGCAGAGAGTATGAATTATTTTTCCGAAACCCACACTCAAGGCAGTCCAAATAGGATTTTGAAACGTGGTTGTTAAATTCAAACGATTCCAATATTTTTTCTTTGCACATACTTTGAAAAAGTTTTTAAAAATGCTTTGTTTTTTATTCTTTGAGTCTATTGTATTTATTATAATTTAATAAGGTATAGTTGAGCCGGTTGTATGCTGTACATCATTACGTCAGGCATGTTGTCTTGGTGTCTTTGATTTAGTGCATTGATTATGTCCTTAGAATTTAGACCATATACAGTGACGTCATTGATATAAATTTGTCATAACAGTAGACTTATATTGAGACATAACCTGTGGGAATTCATTACATCATGCAACTTAAAATTTTTGTTAGAAGATGATATAGTCTATTTGTCTAACTGATTTATTGGTTTAATTATGGCAACCGTGTATAATACACAACGCATGCTCACAATTAGGAATTAAAACAATTTAAGTGATTAATCGATACTAGAAAAAATAAAAATTGCATTACAGTGTATTGGAAGATTATTTGGGTTAAATATAAATTATAATCTGTTCTTGGTTTATTTTGAAAAACTGAATAAACAGTGTATGCAGCATACGGCCTGCTCGACTATAGTTTGTCTACATTAGTACTGCTATAACTTGTCATTGGTATTATCTTATTACATTGGATTTATTCCTATAATAAATGTGTCTGTTAATTTTTATTTGTAAATATTGCATTTACCAAAATACGTTATAGAATAAAAAAACACAATTGCAAACAGTTATAGAAAATGTAATTTATATGTCTGTATACCCTTCGATATACTTTTTCCCTTTCTTGTTTTTTTTTGGTGCAGAGAATTTTTGTTGGCTACTTTATTTCCACAGAATACATTCTGAAATTAGTAACATTGTGTATGAATACTGAAAACTTTTTCCAGTTGTAAATGTGTTGTTTCTGCATACTATGTATTACTATATTTAGAAATATCTATCTAGTAATTTCAGTTTTTCAAGTTAGTAATGCAAACCTCGAAAAAATGTTGATCAGATCGGAGAATGATATTTCAGTGAATGTTAGAAATCATAACAAATTTTATACTGTAATATTGAATTATATATTTTGCTGTATAAAATTTGCTAGTATTAACTACATACTGATTTATTTAATTTGACCATAAAAGGTTTCCAGTTGAAAATTTGATATTCAATCAAATTGCATATTAATATATTTTTAATTACTAATGTATCGAATGATATATAATTTGAAAATTTGTAATAAATATTCGTATTAATGAAATTGAACCAAAAAATCATAAAGCACTCTACGCTGGACTGACTGAGCTTTCTCAGTAACTTACAAAACAAGTGACTGCACGCGTAGCGTAAGGATAAAATCGCAGCACGTGTAATCTAAACTAGGACTCTTTACAACAGACTAAAACTGTTTGGCAATTAGTCAGCTCTCTAATAATATATTTTCAAATTTTGTCTAATCATTCTAACAACTAGATCTCTATATATTCATTTTTCTACAAAATTAATTTAAATAAACAAAATTTTTCATAAACTCCCTCAATTACCAGTTTTTTCTTGCATTTTATATATTTTCCGTCATGATATACCTTTAGCAAATATTCACTTATTAATTAAACAATTCAAAGGAAATCGTTGAAATGAAATGTGAAATGGACGCTTAGTAATTGAAAGAACCTCGAGTATAGCTTTTTTACTCTTCAATAAACACATATTTTCCTGGAATCCTTATAGAATCCTTTCATGTTTAAAATATAACTCAATCTTAGTAAGTCAGTAACCAATTTTTCTTTTCGTTATCAAAGAAAATCCAGTTTCATCCCATCACATTTTAAATTCAAATCTTTATTTTGTACATAGGATATTTTGTTTTGTGTAAATTTCAATGGCAGGGATTAAACAATCGGAATTCGCATTATCATACCAAAATTAAGAAAAAGTTATGGGGGTGCGAAGAAATTCCAGACACAACGGGATTAAGTCGAGTTTCATGACGAGCTGCGGGCAAATTACTCAATTAAGACGATTTACGACGACTGCCACAATGCTTTCAAAATTTACAAATTACTTTCTCCTGACATTCCTGAGAAGCTCACTGCGCTCGGGATGCTGAGAGTAGAATAATCCGTCGTAAGATAAAATGAATAATATTTATAAATATTAATGAAAATACTTTAGGTAGCTTTATTTGCAGCTAATCAACATAAATAAAGTATAATAAACAAATATGTATGTTATAATAATTATAATAAATATATTCAAATATTATTTCTTTTATAGGTAATTTCGAATAATCGTCGAATCATATATAAGCACGACAGCCAATGGTCCTGAAGGGATGAACGTTCAAATGCGGTCAGGACAAAGCATGGAACATACAGGTATATACAATTTTATTATTCCTAATAAATATAAAAATATAAAGTTACATTTAAATAAAAGGTTTTTATGAAAAAAGTATTGTAAGAATATGACTTGTTACCTTGTACTACATTATAATTTAATAGTCGCAATTTTAGTAATAGGTGAATAAAGATATTAGTATAGAGTAAAATTTTTATATCAGAACAATTGCCAATTTAAATATCTAAACTGAGGTATTATAGATTTAATTTGTTTTACATGTTTACTTGACCACTCTTCATTAGGGGTTGTGGGGTTGGTGAGTGTACCCTTCGAGTAATCAGCAGAGTGCAGAAATCAAGTTTTCTTAAGGGGTCCAACTTTAAGGGCCTGAGGTCTGATGAGTGAACCTTCTGGGTAATCAGCAAATCACCAAAGCGCTGGAAACAAGATTACCTATCCATTTATATTTAAAAGGCTTTTGAGAACCTTTAGGGCCTCGTGGATGGGTGGATGTGCCATTGGAGTAATCGGAAGACTCACTTTTGTTTTAGGGCCTTAGTGCTGTTGGTAAACCCTCTAGGACCTAGGTAATCAGCAGTGAGACACAAATTTACCTGTGCACTCCAAGGATATGCTCACTAATCCTTTGTGTAATCAGCTGCATGCGTGGTGCAAAGTTACCTACCTACTTTTCATTCATGAAACATGTAAAACAAGTTTTTTCGATAATTACCTAATTTCAATCTCTAGATATGACGTATCAAGACTAACTTAATTTCGAGTTGAAACACATTTACATAAAATTTGAATAATAACGGCTATTACTAAGGTAATTAAATTGTAGTGTAACACTATTTATAGAGCAAAGGAAAGCCTATTTCTAGTTATAGTATTAATATCCTTGCATAATGGGACATCATAATTCAAAATTAAATTGTATTGAAGTCATCGATTAACCATGGATTCACCTTTCCCTTTGCTAAAGAGCATTCGATTTATAATTTGTGACGAAACATCTCAATTTCCTCCGATTGCTCATTGCCTTTTCAACAGCATCCTTTACATTCGATCAAATTGATTGCTTTTTGAGTACAGTGCGCTAATAAATGCCTTCCGGGACTTGATTATCGACTAAGTTAAAAATCATCGCCACTTTTCACATTCATTTAATTAACTTTTCCTTTTAATTTTATTTCATTTTATATTTTTTCAAATTTGTTTATTTTATATTTTAGGAATTCGGAATATTTTGAAGATTCTAATTTTATTGGTATGCAAATCAATGATCATTTGTCGCATGGAAAGTTATTTGTATCGAGGAGATAAAGCTGTGCAACAATCATTTATCATAAAGGATCTCAAACAACAAAGATTATAAATAAAACATTCCAAATATGGTGAAGTTCATTGACAAAATGAAGTGTGTCGAAATTTTTATTTTACATGAAATAATATATTAGAGCCATAACAGAATAAAAGCTACAAATGGAGATTACATTTTTCAAAACGAATAAGAAATAAAAAGGGATTGGTTTATGTCGGAATAATTCTTGTTTACTGCAATATAATATTCCTCAGTATTTGCTTGTATTTATCTTTAAACAAGTTTCCTTGAAAATGGGTATTTTCATATGCAAATAAGTCCTTATTCCGACAAACATGCATTATTTCTAGTTTTGCCAAAGACGTATTAGGTTGCTGTTTATACTCAGATCAAAAGGTCTCAAGTCTACTTTCATCTCAAAACTTGATCCTTCCTCTTACCTTAACATAAACGCAATAACAGTATAAATAATCTAAGAGAATATCTACCTCTGCATAAGAAAACTTTATAATTTCTTAGAAATGTTTTAAATCGAAACACTTCTTGACAAAGTGTAGCTTTCTTTGTTAAATTAAATTTTATTTATTGACGGAAATACAAGTATTCTGTATCGTATAAAATTAAATTCCAACTTTATACAATGTAGATAAATGTCTAGAGAATCACTCTCCAAACTTGCTTTTACACAATTTGTAAAACAGTAATTATTGTAGGATATACGTGTTGAATCGCAAATGAAGTTAAAAGGATCCTAACGCTCACTCGAAGATTTCTGAAGACTGGAAGAATCAAAGAAGAAGATGCCGTATTATATTTTGTTCTATTTACATTCTAATGCATGCTGTCATAAACAAAAGTAATTCTGTAATACTTCTATTTGAGAATTATTTGAAATAAAATTAATTAAATTTATTAATTAAAAAGTAAATTTCAAGGAGATTTTATATTTCGTGAAAATTGAAAATCTTGCAAGGATCATATTTTAGGTGAGTTTCTATTAATAATATATAATTTAAAATTAAGAATAAATTTTAAATGTGTTCAGCTAGTTTGGAGAGTTATTATTATTAAGTATTTAGATCACGTTAATTAAATAATCACCTTTGAAGATAGGAACCGAAGTAGTAGCCGAAACGTTAAAAACACCATTAAATCCAAATAAAATAAATATTTATATAGTATGAGATTTAATTTAAAAAAAAAAAAGAATTAAATAGTTATACAAAAGCACAAAGTTTTTAATTGTATTTTTATTAAACCTCATACTAATTAAAATGTATAACAAAGTTAAAGCCTCAGAAATTAATCATTTAAATATTTATATATTATAGAATTAAAAATATATTCTATTCTGCATTATTATTTGCATTTATATTTATAAATGTAAATATTATAATTAATTTATAAATTTATTAAGGTACTAGTTATGAATGGATATTTGTAATTAAACAATACATAAAAGCTATCAACATATGATTCACAATAATATATTATTATTATTTGTCATAAAATACAAGTGCCTATATTGGATGATTATTGACTATGAATTCCTTTACATTAAATTTATGACCAATATTTCTAACTAATAGCTACATAAATGAAAATATTTTAATCACATAAGTATTTATCTTTATATATTACATCAATTTCTGTTTTAAATCTCATAATAATTATGGGTCATTCTATACCAATCCAATCAAAACACAAAAAACTACCATGTTATGAAACTGGCAAGTCCGAATTTCCCGAATTTTACCCTGCGTCATAGATTTTGTCTACCTTGCGCATTAAAATTGAATGGGCTATTAAATTAAACATAAAATTACATTTTTGAGGTAAAGTAACTATCCGCCTGATCATGCAGTGTGCACATCGGACAACTGTAAATTATTTGGTACGGATTCATACTACAATGTAGTAGATGTAAGCAGTACTTAGTAATAATTAGAGACCGGATTTTTAGGTAAAAACCTAAAAACCTGGGTAAATACCTAAATTCCACTAAATTTGGGGAAAAAACCTAAATCTGCCATGTCCGTGTATTTTTACCTAATTTTCAAG
>JASKGN010031309.1:0-11077 GCA_030556245.1 Falagria sp. GC000072 | reverse complement strand
TGATTGAAACTTTGCCAATTAACTCACAGGTATGATTTTTATTTTCTTTCATTTTTCTTCTTTTTTGTTACTAATTTTATTGATTTTTTATTCTTTTAACAGATTATTCAAGTGACTGCTATTGATTTGGATACTGGCAACAATGCTCGTCTTACTTATCGACTTCTTACCAGCAACAACACGCTTTCTGCTACATCAGGCTCTTTTGGAATATTTCCCAATAGTGGATGGCTATATTTGAGTGCAAATTTAGACCGAGAAACACGAGACTTCTACGATTTAACTGTAATAGCGACTGATAATGGCACTCCAACTGAAAGTGCTACCACACGCGTTACTGTTACAATCCTGGATGCCAACGACAATGATCCGAATTTTGACTGCGAATCCTACGAATTTGGCATCGAAGAAAACCGTCCAAGAGGTACCTATGTCGGTGCAGTTCATGCTATAGATAAGGATGTGGGTGCCAACGCAGCTATTCGATACTTTCTCATACCTTCGAATACCAGCTTTCAGATTAATCCCATCAGTGGTAAGTTACTCAGTTATATATAGTATGCAAACGAAAAATGCAAACATGAACATGCGCCTGTACATAAATAGTTGTGTAGTGTTAAGAGGCAATAATTCATGCTTCCTCTGCCGCGCGTTTTACGATCGGGTGACATTATGTGTTTAAAATTACATGTGGATGATTTATGTATACTGATCACGTGAAAATTATTACCTCCAAATAATATCTATTATGTGAACATACCAATTGTTAAGATTTATTTGTTTTTCATTTCTTTTTTTTTCCTTTGTAGGTGTTATTAGTACAAAAAGCACTTTAGATCGTGAACACAAAGACCAATACGATTTGGTTGTAGAAGCTAAGGATCAAGGTACACCACCACGAAATGCTCGCCAACAATTGCGAATTTTTGTTTACGATGTTAATGATAACGCCCCTGAAATTGTCGATCCTTTAGAAGATGTAATCAGTGTTCGAGAAGAACAACCACCAGGTATGTTTTAATTAAATTATACTTTTGTTACATGTTTATTAAACAAATTATTCCTTTGTGTAGGAACTGAAGTCGTCAGGGTCCGTGCTACTGATACTGACCGTGGCTCCAACGCAACTATCACCTACGCCATTCTAAAGAACAGAGATTCAGATGGTTATGCAGTATTTACAATAGACCCTTCGACAGGAGTCATTCGCACTACTGTGGCACTTGATCATGAAGAAAAGTCCATATACAGATTGGCAGTGAGTGCAACTGATGGTGGCACTATTCCTAAACAAACTGTTAGAACATTGCGTATTGAAGTACTCGATTTAAATGATAACCGCCCAACGTTTACTAGTTCGAGTTTGGTGTTTCGGGTTCGCGAGGATGTGCGTGTTGGTTTCGTCGTAGGGTCAATAGCACCTACATATGCAATGGACGATAGTCATCTTCTTCTAAATAGTTTTAGCCAAATTACTTACGCGTTGACTTCTCTTGGACGTGATACTCTACCAGATGCGTTTGATATCGATAGAGCTACTGGATCTTTAGTTGTTGCAAGAAAGTTAGATAGGGAGGCTCAAGCTGAATATAAATTGGAAGTGCGTGCTTTGGACACCAGTGCTACAAATAATCCACAAAGTAGTGCAATTACTGTTCGCGTCGACATTGCTGATGCTAATGATAATGCGCCAAAATGGAACTCAGATCCAATTGAAATTCGTGTTGAAGAAAACGCTCTTATTGGCAGTGCAGTGTATAATTTTAGTGCTTCCGATGCAGATTCTGGAAACAACGGTGATTTGAGATATAAACTGTTAAAGCAACAACCTGACACAGGTGCATTTATTTTGGATCCTCTAACTGGAACTTTAATCGTTACACATGCATTGGATTATGAAATTATTAAAGAATACATTTTGATTGTGCAAGCTATTGATCAGTGCTTGAATGCATCTGAAAGACGCTCAACAACTGTGACTGCTAAAGTTACTCTTACAGATGTGAATGATAATTCTCCCAAATTTGTATTACCCGCAAGTAATACGGTGCACTTTGCTAGTGATACTTCTATTGGTATGCCAGTGGCTTATATAATGGCAACTGACAAAGATACAGGGGAAAATTCAAGGATTTCTTATGTTATTTCAAGTGGTAATGATAAGGGTTACTTTTCGTTAGGGTATGATACAGGGATTTTGACTTTGTCTAAATCCGTTAGCCATGTGCCCAATAAATTGCATGAGATCAATATTACGGGAAGTGATCATGGAAATCCACCAAGATCAGCTCATAATACTTTGAAATTGTATATACAAGATTTTGTCGAAACGCCATTACGATTTGCAGAAAGTGTATTCCAAGCAGAAATTGCAGAAGATGCAATGCTGGGAGCATTTGTGACACGACTTAATACAAAAACTTTATCAGAAAAAGATGGGAATTTAACGTTTTATCTTCCTCCTGGTGTGGCTGATGACACATTTGTAGTTGATTCTAGAAGTGGTATTGTATCAACTGCAAAACATTTAGATCGAGAACAAATATCCGAATATATATTACCGGTGTACGTCACAGATGTGAATAGAAAAGATAAACAACAATTTGATGTAACAAAGTTGAAGATTACAATTCTCGATGTGAACGACCATGCGCCTGAGTTTAAACAAGGTTCCTGTTATCCATTATCAGTTCCTGAAAATGGCGATATGAGTGTAATTCATACTGTTGTTGCAATCGATCCAGATGCTGGTTTGAATGGGGTTTTGACTTATGGTATTGTTAGTGGTAATAACGGGAATAAATTCAGCATAAACGCAACATCAGGCGAAATCACTGCTAAATCATTAGATCGAGAAGCTCAAGCAAAATATCACCTTACAATTGTTGCTCAAGACAAGGGTAATCCATCATTTCAAGGAAGCTGTAATATATCTATAAGGGTAGAAGACCTTAATAATAATGATCCCAAATTTGAAAATACTATTTATACTACTCGTATTTACGAAGATGTTCCCATTGACACTTCTGTATTGCGTGTTAAGGCAACTGATGCAGATGTGGGAGTCAATGGTAAAATAATCTATTCAATCGCAAATGAAAGTCAATGGTTATTCAGAATTGACAACAAGACCGGAATAATAACTACTGCAGGACTATTCGATCGAGAAACTCAAGACGAATACAACTTTCAAGTTGTAGCTACAGACAATGGCAAATACAATGCAAGATCACAACGAGTTCCTATTAAAGTTATTATCGGCGATGTTAACGATAACAAACCTACGTTTTCTAAATATCCATACTACCAGAAAGTGAATCAATATATTCAACCAGGTCAAGCTTTGGTTAGAGTAATGGCAACTGATAACGACGAAGGTACAAATGCAGATGTTGTATACAGTTTGATTTCTAAAGAAGATGGTGGTGGAAAATTTATCATTAATCCAAATACCGGAGATATTAGTGCCACTCAAAGTTTAACTGGAGATGTTGGTAAAACTATTCATTTGTCTGTCTTAGCAACAGATAAAGGCAATCCTCCACAATATGCCAATGGACTTGTAGAATTAATTATTGGTGAGATTCAGGGTAATACTCCAAAACTCACTTTCCAAAATTCTACTTATAGAGTAACTTTACCCGAACATTCTGATAGTTATAAAGAAATATTGCAATTGTCGGCTGTACGATCAGATGGACGAAGACAACGAATTCATTACTCATTTGGAGCGGGTAATCATGACAATCGATTTCTGATAGATTCAGAAACTGGAATTATTCAAGTAGGAAATTCTAAATTACTTGATTATGAAACCAATAAAGAAATACGGTTAGTGGTAGCTGCCAAATCTGAAGGAATCCCAATAATTTATGGATATTGTGAAGTGATAGTCCAGTTAACTGATCAAAATGACAATGCTCCCAAATTTACTCAAGCGCAATACACAGCTTCTGTTCTGGAAGGTAATGCAAAAGGTACTTTTGTTTTGCAAACTGTTGCATTTGATGCTGACGAAGGACGAAATGCAATGATTAGATATCATATTGTTGATGGAAACCATGATAATGCGTTTAAGATTGAACCAGCATTTAGTGGAATACTTAAAACTAGTATTGTACTGGACCGAGAAATCAGAGATACATATAGATTGACGGTCATTGCCATTGATGAAGGAATTCCTCAGATGACTGGAACAACACGTATCAGAATTAATGTGGTAGATGTTAATGATAACCAGCCCACATTTCCACCACACAGTATTATTACTATACCAGAAGGTACGATTTTAGTTAAGTCTTGGAAATTGATGTGATATTAATTTAATGTTTAATTTTTCAGATACTGAAGTTGGAACAGTTCTAACAACAATCACAGCTAATGATGTCGATACTAATCCTGCGTTGGTATACAGTTTTGCTCCTGATATGGATAAGCAAGTGCTGTACAATTTTAGCATTGATAGATTTAGTGGTAAAATCGTCTTGAAACAACCTTTAGACTATGAAACTCGAAGCGAATATAAATTGAAAATCATTGCTTCCGATGAAGCTCATCGAGCTCAAACAATCTTAACTGTAAGGGTTACTGATGTCAATGATAACTCACCTCAATTTTCTCAAATTACATACGATGCTAGTTTACCAATAGGTATGTATAAACAACTAAAAATAACTCATTTTAATGGCCATAAATTTAATTTATATTGTTTTCAAACAGATAAATCTAGAGTCATTCATGACATCTTAACAGTCAATGCTAGTGATCCAGATTCAGGAGAAAATAGTAAATTGAAATATTCGCTGGTACAACCTACACCTGGTTTCTCTATCAATCAAGATGGAGTTCTTCAAGTAAACACCACAATTTTTTCAAAATGGCATACTACTTATGTTACTATCAAAGCAGAAAATATGGGCACTCCTAGTCGAAGTGCAACTGCAGTAACACGAATTAACTTAAATGGAGACATTGATGAACTTAGTAGTGTCACTCATGATGGAAAAGATCTTCATGCCAATATATTAGAAAATGTCACTCTTGGCACAACTGTATTACTCTTACCAGATTCCGAAAATTATTACTACATCACAGATGGAAATGAAGATGAGGCATTTGACATAATGAATCGTGCATTGATTGTTAAAAAATCTTTAGATAGAGAATCCAAAGAAGCCTATCGACTACGCATTGCCAGTGGAGATAATAAATTTACACTGCAACTTATCATTAATGATGTGAATGATAATGCACCACAATTTGACGAAAACAATTACAAAGTAAATGTGAGAGAAGATAAACCAATTGGGGCTACGCTGTTGAAAGTTAAAGCATTTGACACAGATTTACCCGAAAGTGCGAACTCACGAGTAGTGTATGAATTAACTTCTGGCAATGACGAAGGTTTGTTTGAAATTGACTCCAGTGAAGGCATTCTGAAAGTTGCGAGAACTTTGGATTATGATATTGGAAATACTGAATATAAACTAATTGTACGCGCATGTGATTCAACGACTCTTCCACTTTGTTCTTTGGCTTTTGTAAGAGTTAGTCTCGAAGATGTAAATGACAACATGCCAAGTTTCCCCGTTTCTGAATATTTAGAATTTGTCGCTGAAAATGAATCTGTAGGTACAAGTGTCTTCACAGCAAGAGCAACAGATATGGATGGTGGAAAGTATGGAATTTTGAATTACACTATAACCAGTGTTAGCGCCAACGTTTATCCTGTTGACAATGCTTCTAAATTATTCAGTATTGATAGTGCTACTGGTTTGGTTACCACAAATGAAGTTTTCGACTATGAGATACGAAATAGATTTATTTTTATCATTAAAGCAACTGATATTGGTAATAAGAGTGCAGAGGTAAAAGTTCGTTTGGAAATTGAAAGCAGAGATGAGTTTTATCCTCATTTTACTGAACGTACTTACAAATTTTTGTTACCTGTACCATCTTCAGGCGCATTGCCTGCTGGTCACGTTGTAGGTCAAGTAACAGCAACTGACAGAGATAAAGGACCTGATGGTAGAGTAGTTTATCAACTAACTACTCAGAATCCCTATTTCAAAATCAATCGAACTACAGGTGCATTGCTTGTAAAGAAGAAATTGGAGTTGGCGAATTTAGGAAGGGAAATTAGTCTGGTTGTAACTGCAGGTTCTGGCAGACAGAATTCATTAACCAATATGACTGTTATTGAGATATCGTTAGATGAAAATGGTGATATGGGTCATAATCTTGCTATCAATAATCAAACTGTTGCTGCGGCAAATAATGGCATTGCAGATTGGGCTTTGGGATTACTCATTGCTCTACTTTTGTTAATACTCACTTTTGGTGCTTTATTTGTGTTTTTACACATGAAAAATAAGAGAAACAAAAAAGTAAACAAACCAAATCTGGGAGGACAAGAACCTGTTACGACTAATAACTATGTAGATCCAAGTGCATTTGATACAATTCCAATTCGCGGAGGTAATGCAAATGTACAATTTGCACCTCCTAAATATGATGAAATTCCTCCATATGGCGCAGCAGCCAGTAGCAATTCTGGAGCTGCAACTACCTCAGAATTATCTGGGAGCGAACAATCTGGTTCCAGTGGACGCGGATCTGCTGAAGATGGAGATGATAATGACGACGAAGAAATTAGAATGATTAACGAAGGTCCACTCCAGCGCGATTCAGGAATTCATAGACAAAACGACGATGATGACAATTTATCTGATGTAAGCGTCAGAAATACACAAGAGTATTTGGCACGGTTAGGTATTGTCAATAATAGCACTGCCGTGCCTCAACAAACATCCCGATTAAATCAAGTTCCTTTGGATAGCCTTATTTTTGATGAGGATACCAATGGCGATCAAGACATTGCCAATTTTTATGCTAAACTAAACGACGTTGCCAACAGTGATCGAGCAAGTTCTACGGATGATGCTGTTGGGGTTACTATGGAACATATGATGAATCTTGGTGGATATGGCCAAGTACCAACACATCATTTACCATCTATGAATGGTTCCCTTAGTTCAATTGTTCATAGTGAAGAAGAGCTTGCAGGCAGTTATAATTGGGACTATTTACTTGATTGGGGCCCACAGTATCAACCTTTAGCACATGTCTTTTCAGAAATTGCAAGATTGAAAGACGACACTGCTTCTGTGCAATCGGGAGCTAGTGGTTCTAGCGTTAAGTCTAAAGGGTCTCAAGTTAAACCAGTTCCACCCCCGCTTATTACAGGTGTAGCACCTCGAGCTTTACCAGTGCGTAACGCTGGCTCAAATCACCATTTAAATCAAATGAGTGGCGTACTACCACGATCGCCCATTAGCCATGATTTAAGTAATCAATACAATAGCTCAGCTGCAATGTCTCCTAGTTTTTCACCATCACTTTCCCCTCTTGCCACAAAAAGTCCATCTATATCGCCGTTAGTTACCCCCGGATTAAATGCGGCACATCATGTAAGACAAGCTCCTACACGGGCTAAAGGCAATATGGATGGTGAAATGAGAATTTAATTTAATTAGCGGGTATGTATGATATGTGTGTACCATGGGGACCGTGACCGTCTTGTGATGAACAATGTAACTAATCTTCGCCATATATTTAAGTAGTGCATTTGAAATATTTGTTTTAAAATGTTTCTGTGAGTTTGTTGAGCATGTATATTGATGGACTGCTAGTTTTAGCATGTGAGTTTTAATAATTTATTCCATTTTGTGGTTTGTCATTGTGCAAATATACTAAATGTTAATGGATGTAATATGTAAATTGTCTTACATGTTATCAATGTAAATCTTGTAGGTATTGTAATTTAATTGAATTTCCCTAATCGTAAATGACACTATTTGTAATGACTGAAACCTGTATGTGTGTCATATGTAAAAATGTACAAATATATTTTATAATGTAAAATTAATAAAGATAATAAATAAATTTATATAATTTTGTATACATTTTAACTTTCAGTTGAAGATTCAAATGGTGTAAATACAAATCTAGTTGCAACTGACCTCTAGTAAGGTGACTTGGATCAGGTGTTATTCATTTACCAGAGTGTGAATCTAGAAGAGTGATTGAACAAGAAGAGCCTAATTTTGCAATGGATTTATAATGTGGTGTAAGTCAGCAATTATGGAACAATTCGTCCGTGATACAAAAGGTAAGTGACTATTTCGTATTACAATAGCAATAACAAAGATATCAAATCAAGTAAACAGTGCAAATAATTCATTATAGAGAGATTTATTCAAAGTATTTAAATTTCTTTCTACACAATTTATATCGGAAGCGTAGACTATCACAAACGTATTCTTAGAGTAATAAATAAATAATAGATTAAATTGGCACAATGTGCTTATAACATACATTCACTTAAATTAATGATCCTAATTACTACTTTACTAAAGCAACAATATATTAAATATTTATTTCTATACGTATTTTGGCTATCACTAAATAATAATAATATATATTTTATAAATATATACAATGAGTAATTTTATACGTATTTTGCTGTTACATTTACATTTAAAAATTTGGTTTATAATCTACCTATACCTATAATTTTATTCTGAAAATTTTAACAATATTTGTCTTTTGTTTATAAATATTTGGAATGGATAACTTACTATATTTATATCTATATTCTAAATCATAAAGAAATTCATTTGAGTGGTAAATTATGCGTAAATTTCATAATAAAATCAGACTAATATAGTCGCAAAGAAATAAAATATAAAAATTTTGATAAATCGTGAATTGAACACTATCGCTCAGTCGATGGTAAATCTCTAGTTGTCATAGAAGTTTGTTATCATCTCATGTTAATTGGTATCATAGGATTCATATGAATGAGAATTTGAACGTTTGTGTTTGACTGTACAAAACAACAGCATTGATGAAATCAAACCGAACAGCTAAAATTTAAATTAAACATAAATAATAGATTATAAATAAATCCTTGATAACAAACCTGTAAAAATGCAACAACTAATCCAACAATTCCAATGATATGCAAACGTTGCACAAACCACATATGAATTTGATCAGAACATCCTTTTGAATACCACAAATCTGGATTACCTGCGGCTCCGCAATGTTTACCAGCAATTGCCGAATATTCAGCTCCCGGAAGACAACAAGAATCCGGTACCCATTTTTGATTTGGCCATGCGTCAATAAGATACCAATCTACATAATCTTTAACTCCACAACAATGAAACTAAAATATTATTAATTCATTAACTATATATTTTTATATATATTTTTTCTAAAGAGGTACTAATTTCACCTCTTTTTGTAAATGGTCCCAAATCGTGACCAAACTATTAGGTCCATGCGCTGTCACATTATAATGATGTTTTAGTCCATTTGTTAGTTCTTCTTTTAAAACGTGGCCAATACCATCTCGGAAAACAAATGCCACTGAGCCAAATAGGAATTCTGCCATGAACATAAATACAACCAATGCGAAATACTGAAAAGAAACATAAAATTTAGAAAAGTTTCCAAAATTGTGAAATTTATCATAAAATGGTAACTTACTGTTATGAGAAGACATTTACTTTGGAACCAAGAGCCACAACAACCAAAGAACGCTAAAACAAATGCAACTCCACCAATCCCAATAAGGAGTGCATCTGCACTGAGTAAAGAGTATTGAGGTAGCAGGCTAGTGTAACCTTCATAGGAAACTCTTAACCAGATACCAACTCCAAGTAATCCACATCCGGTGATCTAAAATGTCGGGAGATATTATTAAAGGTCGTAAATTATATTAAATGTTATTAATTTAAAACCTACAATTTAATATATTTAGAGAAATCTAAAATTTAATTTAATAAAAATTTTCACATGACACAAAATATTTTAATGATGTAGATTCCAAAGTAATAGAAAGTTAACAGATTGAAGATGGCAAACAAAGAAACAACAAAAATTGCGAAGTTGTAATAATTGCACACAAGCAATGTATTCAATAAAGAGAAAAATTCTCATCTCCTTGGAGGAGATAATTTAGTCGGATTAAAATTAATATATCAACAGATAGGAGCGTTGCATAATTATATCTTATGAATGAAATAATGCAGGTCACGTATAATTTCATGACATCGACACTACTTAAGTGTAGACTCTGATTAAATTCTGCACGCAGACTAGCTGACGATACGCTATTCATAAATGAATAAGAAATCAGAAGAATGAAATAATGTTTGCAATAACACGTTTGCGTTGATTTAATTTGATTTACAATCTAATATAATAGAGAATAGAGTTGTATCTTTATATTAAACTTGATTTTACTACTTACCCAAAGAATAAGATTCATCCAACAAAATACGTGCCTCACGCACGTGTATCCACTTTTCGTCATTATTAACAATGTCTATTTGTTGATTGAACCAATTTATATACTTCCCAAATCAATGTACTAACAAAAAATAAAGTTGCAATTAAAAACAAATTATCACAGAATATCTTCGGTGATGAGTTAAGATGAAAGTCTTCTTTCTACATCATTACTCTCTTCAAAATTTTAGAAATTACCGATAATATATTTTTGCAAAAAAAAAATTCATAATTGACGCTAAACATGATGGCAAGCTCAAAAATCGTAGCACGGAATGCTTTCAGTGTTTTTAGATGAATGAAATTGTCAGCTTCTTCTATTTTCTAACTGAAGAAATTTAACATGTATGAACTCGGTTTGGTGAAGACTATCAAGAACTAAACCTACTTTTCAAAGAGGTTTTATTCTCTTTTGATGTTGTTGGCGAGAGGTAAACGGACGAGTACGTCGAAGTTGGTCAATCGAATTATACGAATACCGTGTTTGCGACCGCGTCTTTGAGGAAGAAGTTGCTCTCAGCTTCGGGTCATTAGAATGCATACGGAAAGTTGATGTGACGTTCTTATTATTTTATTTAAATGATTAAGCTTCTGCTTTAATTGGACTTTTAATAATATCATAATTATCAAATTACACAATAGCTACTAAACTTGATCTAAAATAAATCGGGTCTTATCATTATTTATATATGAATTCAAATAAGAATAAAGTTAACTT
>JASKGN010031266.1:0-12005 GCA_030556245.1 Falagria sp. GC000072 | reverse complement strand
TATTGACTTTGTCATTTAAGAAATTTACCAAAACTATATTGTTTTTTACTTTTTACTGAATTTTAGTACTCTGTTTCTGCTCCATTAATATTAATATCAATATCCTAAAAAGTCCTTTTAATATTCGAGGCTGTCGGTCTTTCTTTCTAATGTTACGTGTATATATTTTCATAAAGCTGTAAACAAATAAAAATTAATTGAAACGTTATATTTGCTTTATACATACCCAAATATTAATTTCGAGAGCTTTATCTTATTTGTTACTTCGATTTTTTACTTACCCAAATTTAAAAAATACACTCTAGTAAACCTAATATAAGCATGAATAATATTTCTGAAACGCAGTAATTCCACTAACAATAAATTTTCAGTAGTATGGACTGGAATTGGAATGGAATTCTTACAAGTTCAAAAACACACATTTCTGTTTGTTTATTATTTTCACCGTAATTCTTCGCTTTCATATTTCAAGTTTTCATTCATCCATTCTTATACTTTACTTATAATTAATGTATATATGTATATCATTATCATATATTATATATATTTATCATATATGTATATATTATCATTAAATCATTTCAGCAATTGAAATATATCATATCAATTAAAACTTATTTACAACAATTATTATACTTTGAAAAAATGAATTGACTTTCAGTAATACTGAGTCTAGTTAATTTGTCTTCACAACCATGATGCATTTGTTATAACTCTTAATTAAATCTTCAATTATTAACTCAATATTCTTTAAAATAGCAATTGTTAAACACGTATAGAGTAATTGTACTTTCTTGTCAACAACAATAAATCAGGTTACGAATACAAATTACTAGTGATTTGGCATATAATTACGCGTTATTAGTAATTATTTATACATAATACTCGAATTATTATTTTTGTCATTATTTTTCTTGTCATTTCTCTTTGTATGGTTTTGGTATATTCTTCCATTTGTATATAATTATAATATTTTTTATATACACATGTTTCCGAAAATACATCATACATTTAAAATAATGTATCGTCCTTATATTACTTTATATATTTTCTTTTGTTCAAAACTTTTTTAAACCTCTTAAAAAAGTTAATATTTCTATATTTGTTATGTTCGATCTTTTTGGTTGTGATAGTTGTTGAATGTTATATTTAATAAGTCAATTTCATTAAGTTCATTTGGCAAATATAATTTTGAAGATACGAGTTTGGTTTGTAATGCATGTAAGGTAATTTTGTATCTTGAATGTTTATTGTTGTAAAGTATAATCATGTTGTAAGAGTAGTTTTAAAGCATATTAAAATTTTAGAAATGTATTTTTGAACGTGTAAGAAGAGCTTTTATTATGTAATAGTTTTGCTTTCTTGGTTTCTATTGGTTTGATGTAATAGGAATCTGGAGCAAAATAATATAAATCTTAAATTAAATGTTCTAAGATTGAGTAATAGCTTTAAAGATTGTTTAAAAATTGGCATAAACTCATATCCGAGTTAGTCTCTGTGAGTACCGTGAAAATTCAGATTTTTTTGTATTACTTCAATTGTAACCCTTTGAATCACTAATAATAAAATATTAATAAATATCTCTAAACATACGAACTAATTATTAAATGTATATGAGTATGTATCAAATGTTTTGAATGAATAAAACTTAACAAAAATTACATAATAAATATTTAAACTAGATAATAGTCTGAATTTTAAAATTAGTCAAAAACAAATATCAAGCAAGGCTAATTAATTATTTGTAAAACTTAATTATTAATATAACAACTACCTACGAGTAAACGTTATAAATAATTTGTATAAATAACAAATTGTCTTTTATATGCATAACAGCACTTATTAAATTATTCCATTAGTTTAAACTACATCGAGAACGAAAAACGACAAATATCACAGAGACAAACAACAGGATATTATTGATCCATTTCATATGCATATGTAAATCTTCAATTAATTAAGTATAATTGTTGTAATGTAGTTCTGTTGATGATGTGCAGTTGCTGTTGCTGTAAAGTCAAGTGGAAATGGTTCATTGATTGGGGTTGTTAATCTGTAATTATTGCAAATACGAATACATGAAGCAAAAGCGAGCGCAATATTAAATTAAAATAAATAACTGAAAATTTGTTAATATAGTTGATATACAGATGATGCCTACATTAGTAATATAGTAAAGGATTTTTGTTCTTAATTAATCACGTTTTAATTTATCTCTGCAAATCGAAGTGTTTTCTATTTTGTAAGTATACATTTGTTTATCCCAATTACTATATTACTTTGTTTAAAATAAGAATAAATATTATAAATTAATTAGGAAAAATTGGCAAATGAAAATTGCTGGATGCACTATGCGTGTAAATTGTAGTAAACATACAAAGTATGTCAGAAAGAATAACAAAATTGAAACGTGATAGTAAGAAAAAGATACTACCACCAGCTAGAGGCACAGATAATTGACTCAACTAAGTTGTTCTTTCTTGTGTTTTTCATTTATCAATATCATATTTTCCATTACGACAATTACAATATTTATATGTGTAGTATAATAATTTTCATATGTATGTTTAGCATATTATGTAATGTATTAGATTAGGTATAGTTTAAGATGTAAATAAGATTTCTTACTCCACATATGATGCACACATTGTTAGATGTTTTGTGTTGTATTGTTGGGTCAGTTAGTTTCATAATCATAACTTTTTCATTAGGCATATGTTCGTGCAATACAAACAAACACTGGACAGTATCAATAAAGAAACCTCAACTGGAAAACACACAGAACAGTTAAAACAAGAGACGATATTTGACTTGTTATACCTCGCTAACTAAACATTATTTGAAATCAAATTAACGAATTCCAAATTATTTATAAAATTTCACAACAATTTCCATAATCGTACAATTACTTTTAAACCATTAAACTAATGCTTTCATTGATTTTTAGCAATGGGCATATTATAGCTAATTTATTTGCATGCAACAATAAAATTTGTGTCAAAAAGATATGTTAGGAGCTAAAACAAAAAGTATTAAAACAGCCTACCAAATTTATCTATTACTATACAATATTACAATAGATTTCCACACATTCTCTTGTATAACTTCTTTAGGTATTTTTGCATATTTTTGAATTAATTAAAATTTGTCAAATATCACCTAAACATCACCATATAAATTAAATTACTTGTAATATAAACACCAATTCTTTAAAGAACATACAATTCAATCAAAGTATGAAAATTTGTCTGCCTTTTCAACAATTCGTCTCAAACTTTTCCATTAATCTTCCAATTAATATGTACTATGATTTAATTAATGTTATTTCGTTTTCAATTATATATTTATAAATATTTCCTACATTCCCGTTTTCATTGGTCCTCTCGCATGATTGGAATAACTGCCAATTAATGGAAAAGTTTGAAATCAAGTTTTGGGTTTGTCTTTTCTTTTTCTACCCTCGTTATTAATTTAAGTCCATACAGTTCCTTACCTAAAACTAACATTCGAGATTGAATCTTTTAATACTATAATGATATGATATACTACCCTAAAATTTAACTGTCTTTTTTCATAATATGTATAATCTAGATTCCATTTCATTGAGTTCAATTCAATTGATTACTTAAAAGTATAATTAATATTCGATAAAATTAAGAATATAACATCCCTTTTCAGATGATAAATTTTTAAACATTATTTAAATCTGTTTTTTTTTTCTGGTGGTATATGCTGAACATCAGCAAAATTTACTGCACAATAATTTCATAACGTCACATTTTGCTATTGCACATTTTCAAATCGCATTTCTTTGCATCATTTTACTTTTGTACATGTTTGGAAAATTTCTGTTTTTATTGCATGTGTAGTATTCCAAGTGTTGTAAGTGTGTTTTGCAAAGTGTTTTAAAACATGTTGATGTGTGATGTGTTATTTAAATTTTAAAGTACGGTATTCATAATTTTACAAAGTTTACAGACAGATAGAGAAAGTACTACTATTATTGACATCGAGTTTATAACTTGCGTCTCAATCTATCTACTAATTTAATAGATTTTTTCTTCCAAAAATGTCCAATTATTGATAAATAATTTATACATTTACAGTCTATACTATAATATTACTCAATACACAAAATTTTAAGATGCCTTTTACTTTTGTTTCTATATTTTAGGTACACAGTAGATCAATCACTAAAACCTAAATTAAGACGCAAGCTTATAGGAAGACATTCAACTAATAAATGTATTAACATTTTTCAATTGGTTAATTAATTTCTTTTTTCATATTGTTCAATTTCTCTTGGAAATATATTCCCTAGAAGATAATACACGGTCACAAGAAAAGATGACTGGAAGCCACGTGATCAATTATTGCTTGAATACCATTTCTTAGTTACAAGTCCTAATCACGTGGCCCCCAATCATCTCTGAAAACCGATAGAGTTTGCAGGTAGTTTCCTTAAATTTAACTAAGTATTGATCATATGGACGAAAGTAAAGTTGTTTTTACTCGAACCATATGTGAATGGAACAACATATCGAAAGCAATTATCAGTTTATCGCGTTTACCTATATTACCATCAAGTTACTTTAATTTCAATAATTAATAGCACATTTAGTCTTAGACAAAGATTTAAGTAATTCAAAAACATTTATATTTTTTAATCTATGTAGTTATGAATTATTTATGTATGTATTTCTACTTTAGAACGTTAGCACGGAAAATTATTATCGTTCGACCTTAAGCAGGATTTTCAAAACATATTAATTTAAAGGATGTGCAAATTGCATTCAGCCTATGAAAGTAATTAAATTACTTATTTACAATCCAACCAAAGTGTCTTGTTGTATTTTGTTTTCTGATATGTTTTAGAATATGTATATGTTTGTCGTTTCCAAAAGAAGATCCATTTGGAAAGTCGTGAAATGTTTCAGGAAATATTGATATTAATTATGTAATTCTAATGAACATTTCTATCTGAATATGTTCAGATCATAATTTATAATATTCTATTAACTACTTATTTAAACAATAAGCATTTAAATTATTGCACTAATTTGACACATTTCATTTAATATTTTCGTAAATTAATATATCTCTTGCTGCTTACCTTCTTCTTAATCAGTATCATAAACGTTTCTTCAGCAAATTATTCAAATAATTGTTTTACTTTTAGATACAGTTGGCAAAATTGAATTATTTCCTATTATTGAGATATTTACAAGTTGCCTGTTTCCAGTTTCGTTATTCATTTAGCTGCTAGTAAAGTGTAATAATTTAAATATGTAACTTCATTAGATATTCACTTTCGAAAGAGATATAGTTAAAAGATTCAAAAAATATTATCTAAATGTAGTTAGTTAATATTGGTTGGCATGAGAGTCTGTTATATATCTTTATCATTATTTTAAAATTTCTTTTTATTCAAAAAACATAACTTATCGTTAGATTATTTTCTATTATTAATTCTTTGAAATTTAATGGGTCCATTCAATTGCAAAATCGCAGGGACATAATTAGGCATGTGTCCAGATGTCATAGACAAATTTGAGACAAATTTGAACTTATTTATATTATAAAACAAAACGAAAACATTTTGGAATAAAATAAATTTATATAACAATAAAAACACGAATAAAATAAAGTGTAAAATCAGTCTCAAGTTGAATATGCATCGTTCCTGCAATAATTTGTCGTATTTAATTCATTAGAAAATTTCAATTTTGGCCATTCAATTCAAGACAAGAAACATCGAACGCCGTTTATATCTTAAAATTTAATATTGAATAAGTTGCTCGTTATCTTTATGAATTTATGTTAATTGGTACCAGGGAAATATGCAATATGAAATGTAATACATAATTACTTTAAATACATGTACTGTGTATGCCTAATAAGCAGATTTATATAAAAAATACTCTCGTGTATCTTTTTTGGATTCTTCAATTTTTTAAAATTAATATGCGTTGTCTTTTATATTTATTCAATTAAATATTCTCTCTTCAACCACCGATATTATCTGAAAAATCACTTTTCAATTATCATTCGAACTGATAATAATGTGCTTTACTTGTCGTCAATCAAAATTACGAACACGATTTGTATTTGAAAGTGCTGGAGAGTATCATCTAATTTCTTTTTCCAGAAAACAATACTTAATTGTAATAAAAGTTAATAGTTTCATATAAATAGTAAACACTAAATCTACACAAATAAATAATTCTAATAAAACTCGTTGCAATGTCCTTTTGTTTTTAATTAGTTTTAAAGTTAATTATTTTAAAATGTCTTCTTGTTTGTTATTAATACGATTAATTAAATAGTTTGGTAATTAATTATAATCATTAGCGATATGTATTACATACTATTTGTCTAATTTTCAAAAAGTTGCCTGTATCTATAATCAGATCTTTTTCGTTTATCATGTATAGATGTTTTTCGTCGTCTTTACGACATTTAGGAATACGATTTGTCTATAATCGTAATTGCATGTTGACACACTCACACGGTTATTTATAATAATCATTGTACGCAAAATGAGATGCTATAGAATAATTAATCTCAACGAATAGCATTTTCTATAAACACCAATAAATACTTTCTATATCGCGATTGCTTTATCCTATGTATAATTTTCTTGTGATATTTTCCGCAAATCATTTAATTTTATCATATTGCAAATTTTGCACGAAATTTGAAATAAAAACACTTTTAACATGCAGAGAGACGTGTACAACTCTTGAATGTATTATTTCACAACTTAACAACACCGGAATATTTTGTTTTCCGAATACTAATTACAGTAATAACAAAATAATTAGTAACATCGAACTAAACTTAAAATGAGATAAAAACTAATCATTTCGAATATACCATGCTACTTACTTGGTAAATAAATAATTTTCTATAATTTGACGATAAATACATATTAGTAATATGTCGTGATGTATGAGGATATGTAGTTCTTTTCATCGTTTGTATCCATTTGAATTCAAATGTGTTTTCATATGTTGTTTCTTGTAAAGTTTTGCGAGTTATTCAAACTCTATTAAATCAAATTACACCGGGAGAACATCTTCATGTTAAACATAATGCGTACCTTATAAGATTCCTATCTTGGCGCAAACAACGTTGAATTATTTCTTAAGTAAACTTAAAGAGGGAAAATAGTGTACTGGTAGTTACACAGTACATGTCTTACTGGTCCTGTTCCATACGTCTGTCTGTAGAACCATTGGAATTATTTTCACCATTTCGTATGGACATGCTGCGAGATGATGAGAAGCACAGTTTCATTATGAAGGGGAATTTGGTACCTAAAATAGCACAGATAAAATAAAATCAAGTTAAGTGGAGGCAATCAGGTGGATTATCATCCTTATTTGACTCTTAGTTTTATTTACCTGGACTTTCAATAGCAGCGTGATTACAAGCCATTACAGCTGCTACAGCTTCTGTGGTGGTTTCGAATTCGAGAAGTCCCGAACTTGAACGCTCTGACTTCATAGGGAACAATTTTACCGCTTTTGGAGGAATCACGTCGTAATCTTTGAATACTTGTATTAATTCTTCTTCGGTTACTTGAGGTGGAGTGTTGAAGAAATGTAAAATCTACAAATGCCAAAGTAATGAATTAGTCTAATCATTAAATTTCGCACTTAATGGTCGATAAATTACTAGCAAGACAAGTATTTGCGTTTATTAATCCAAATACCTTTGGCCTTCCGCCAAATGTATTAAAATAATTCCAACAAGTTTATGGACCTTGCAAATTCAATAACTTAATGTTTGGCTGTGCGAAAACCTACTTGAAATGCAACTAATCAGAATTTTAATTGAACCGAGAAACTGATGATGGAAAAACAGATGCCGTTCGTTTTCCTACCTTGCTAGGTGGCTGGATCCTATTTTTACTAGCCATAGCAGGATTCATAAAACGATTATTTTTGTTTGTGATGTATTCCTTATAAGACGGCGACTTGTCTGGTAGAGGATAGGGATTCGTCACTTCGCTGAGATAAGGTTGTTTGCTGAACGCCAATTGGAGTTTGTGTTCCATGGTAGATACTTCTTCCATGTTTGCGTTGTTGTGGCACACAGGTGCAGCTCCCGTCAGACCGACGTTAACATTGTTCAAATATTGCACACAGCGTTCGACAGCAACGCCGTCTCCCATTTGTACCATGGCGGTGCCTTCCTTTGACTTCAAGAACTTTATCTGGAAGGCGAATAAACATTGAATGTATTGTGCTAAGCGAACCGAATGTTTGTGTATTCAAGAGGTTTTTCCAGAAATGGGAATAACCAACTGCTGCGTGGTTGTTTTCTTACCCTTGCCACATTTCCGTACAAACACATGAGATTGAATAGCTTATCTGCATTGGTGCGTAAGGGGTCGAGGCCATAAACCATCAAAACTGCTCCTGGCTGCTGGAAGTTGCGTTGATCGCGATATTCAGTAGCCACTGGGGTCACAACAGTTGCACCTGATTTTCGATAAGTGTCACCTGTGAAAGGTTCGCCATAACCAGGTCCACCACCTGTGCCACCTCCGCACATGTCTTCATAACGTTGTTGTTCACTTGGATATGGATCTGAAACAAGAAAAAAAAAGTTCAATATAAGATCACCTTTGAGGAAGTAGAAGGTGAAGATACAAGAAAATTGTAATTAAATGAAAACTTGGAAAATGCTTTTCACTGAGGAAGAAATTTAAAGTAAATATAGTAAATATTGATTTTGATGAGGAGCCTATAGCCCTATAGGGCAAATGCACTGAACTGATCTGATAAGCTATAGAAATATACAGCACCTAGTCGAGTTTGTAGCGAGGAACTTAATTCAGAATCTTTTTACAAGAGTCCCTTTTAGGTGAAATCTGCAATTATAATGTCGGCCTCACCTACTTACCCATCCTTCCTTTCCCAGGTTTATATAATATCGAGCTGGCATTCTAGCACGATGATACAATAAGCGCACCCACAAAAAAGGAAAATTTCACTTGGACGCGACAAGACGTTTCGGTTTCAAAAGCACCGATAATGTCTTTGCATATCATTTCATCATTCAGGGCCCGTATGGCAAAACGAATGCGAATACAAATACGATTGCGAATATAAAGTGAAAGAAAGAAGACTTTGTGCATTCTTTATGCAATACATTGTAAATGAGTCGCGGGATATAAGCAAATTGAAAGAAGTTGAAATTAACTTGAACAAGAACGTGGGTATTTAGATTACATTAATAAAAACGAATTCGAGTGCCGATTAAATACAATATATGTGTAAACCATGGTTCTCACGACTTTTATAGGGTTGTATTATTGTGAAGGACGTCCAGGTTTTATAGGATATATTAAGGACGTCTAGAATGTACATATTATGGTCAATGCGTATAGTATGAAACTGAAACCCGATTACATTTTAGTAGACTGGCGTACCTACTTTGTTAAAATGGCACAACATAAAAGTTACAATTCTGCTTAACGCGTTTTCGTCGAATTAAATGCAACAACAACGCGAATGGAAGCAGGAATAGGAATATAAATACGAATGCGAATATCGTACATGTGTTGATGCATGTAATAAAACCTCATAACTGGTTGTCATCGTAGTATGTACAATGAAATTGCCTTTGCATATTTCAAAGGTAAGCTCTGCCGCCATTTTTTCCACGTGTTTAGGACTTGTTCATATCGCCAACGTTTGCATTAGAAAGTACCACTTCGTTTTTTTTCATATGAGAAAAATATTATGTTTCAAAAAGCTTTCTTGAATTCATTTGTAGATTCAAGTTCTTTATGGCAAAAATATAAAACATAATGTAACAGCACTCAAAATTTCTATGATGTGTGACGCCTACATGATTGGAAAGAAATGTCTGTGTTACAATGTAGTGCAATATTCAAACTGTTTCTCAGGCTGTAACTGCACTCAGCATTTACTAAAATGAAAAGCAAAAGAGAAAAGTCAGGTTGAATATGAAAGTGTGTGATGCGATGCATACGTTTCGTGCGGATGCACGTTTTCCCCATTTTATCCACATTTTCCTCTTGCCACTCCACTATTTGAATAGGTAATAAAGATCCTCGATTTGCAAAATGTCTGAGTGACGTGGTAGATCCAAAAAATACATATAGCACGTTACATTTTTGCTCTATGTGTTTTTTGCTTTAGATCTGTACGATATGATTTGTATGTCAAAAAATTTGTTCCCTGTAGGATTATGTTGGGTTTTTAGTCTTTAAAAAGTGGTTATCTAAATAATACCAGGCCAAATTTGCATATATGAAATTCAAGTTTATACAAAATATTTTGGGATCTATTTTTAATATACGTCCATTATAAAAAGGAAGAATAAACCGCCATTGTTTTGTTTTATCTATTGAAAATACTATCATCATTATTTTTAATTGTCATCTCTGGGAATTGCAGTTTTGCAGCACCCAAAACATTGAAGCAATTTCAAACCTACAATCATTGATTAAATTTATTTATAGAACGAGCAAAAAAAAACTAGCGCAAACTTCCTAATTTCGCATCGACAAAAGGTAAAAGTTAGAGATAACTTTCAAAATCGAATCGAAAATAAAAGCGACGACCTAGGTAACAATACAAAATCGTAACTAAAGTAAGTTGTCGTCCATGAGTGTGCCAAGAACGATCATGAAACTAGTTCGCCACTTCGTACTTACGCTTAATTACATACCCATACGTTCGGCGAGGCTGCGTCATTTATTATTCGCAAGGCATAGCAGCTAAAAGTGCACCTGACACACGCTCACGTTTGCCAAGAACGAAGAGATTCGATGATGACGACAACGACCACGGTTACTCATTTCATGTCTCGCTGCTGTATCTTTAACTTATTCTGCTAGAACTGCATGCTTGAAGAATAAAGAACTCAATCTCGTTGTCCTGCATCGTTTATCAAACAAAGAGCGAGCTCTAGATGCAAATATTTCAGCTTTGTACTTTTGCTTGTGGTCTCATTATTACATTTGTCTGATGTCCAGCTCTGCCTCTTAGAATTGCGCTTTGGGTTAATTTGTTCAAGTCAAAAAAGTGTTTGAACGTTCGAAAATTGTATGGAAAGTATTCGGATAATTAAAAGCGACACTTGATCGCAGCAAACTTCAGAGGGGACGGACATTAATATTTGCCATTGTGTCCGAACAGCCGTTGCGCATCGCTGCCTGATAATTGGATATGCTAAACGAACGTAAAGAATTTACCAATTTACAAATGTCGAGAGAACAACAACCAGTCGAGGACGTGGTTAATACAATTGAGGAATGGCGTTTGAACATGAAATGGTATAATGTCCGAGGGAAAGCGCTCGCGGCGTGGAAATGAGGCGATAATTCGGAATTAAATTTAGCATGTCGAACACTTAATAACTGTTCTCGTGCATTTGTTTGTTTGTTTGTTTGCATTCCCAATCCTCTATCCTCTATTATTCATTTGAGGATCCTAATATACATACTATTATTACGAATGTTTGAAATTCTATTTTTGATTTGTCGTTACAGCACGCTATATGAATCTCCCTGGTGTTACACTACGTCAAAACAATACATTACAGTTCCGCCAAACTTGCCCCAACAAATTGTTTGTTGCTATTTATATTTATTAGCGTGTTGCAGCATGTCAGTATGCAAAATGGCGTGCGAGTGTGGCTTGGAATTTCGCTATTTATCAGACGCAAGTTTTCTTGGATGCTTTGCATGTACGTCGTAAACGCAGTAAGGCACGATAGGAATATGTGAACGAATGTAATATGCGAAACAAAGGTATTTCTAGGTGGATAGGTAGCTTGGAATTCACGCATTTTGTGTCTACGCAATTTGCACAGATATTTCTATAATGTCGACAGTGTTTGGCTCTGGTTTCTGGACAACTGTGACAACTTTGTTCCTGGAAGGACCAACTCTAACTAACGGACTGACAGAATTAGTATAGCCAGGGTACCAGCATGAAAATCTGGAATTTAAATGGAAACAA
>JASKGN010031264.1:0-13785 GCA_030556245.1 Falagria sp. GC000072 | reverse complement strand
ATCGCCAATCTTTATTCTGTACCTGGAGATGGTTACCAAACAGGTTCTGGTTCACCACATACCATTCATGAAAACTATTTGGGATTGTCACTCAAACGTGCATCTAGTCTTTATCAAGAGCACAAAATGGATGTGGAATCGTTAACAATGATTTTGAATGTTACAAGTTGGATGAAACAATCTATAGAAGATCATTTCGATGTGACGAAACGATTGCATTATGCTTACACTCATCTTGTTTGTAGACAAGCCAAATTTGGTATGGCATTCTTACATACATATTTATAAGTTTAAATTCTCGAGTCATCATTCATCATTTTATATGTTATTTCCATGTAATTATATGTTACAGACGCAGGGCGAAACCGAACTGACTTCAGTCATCCGGTGCATGCTGATAATTGCAATATTCAAGTAAACGGTACCTGTCCAAAAACATGGCCTGCATTTACTTGGCGTGATTACACAGCGATTCTTTACCTCAACGATGATTTCGCTGGAGGCAAATTATTTTTCTCCAAAGATTATTACGGCAAAGAGATTGAGGTACAAAAAAAGTTAAAATTGTGCCAAACATTTTTCCTTTATTAAAAATCAAATTGATTTATTAAATAATAACTGATTTTAGGAAGAAATTCAACCAACATGTGGTCGATTAGTTGGTTTCACTTCAGGAGTAGAAAACTTGCATGGAGTTCAAGCAATTCGCGAAGGAACAAGATGCGCATTAGCTATTTGGCTTACCTATGATCATAAAAATTTGGAAACCGAAAGGAAACTATTATATAAACTATTATTACCAAATAAATGACAAATTGCAATTATGTACTTTGACATAGTTTTAAAACGAATGGAAATTAATTAGATGTTGAAAACCTCCAATCAAGAGCGCGAAGTGAAATGTAATTTCAGCAGCGTTATAAAAATACATCTCCCCAAAGAAAATAGCCACAGATTAAATTACCAAGAATAAAGTGAAATTCTCACATAACTCACGACTTCTATCTCGATTGAGATGTATTCGCGTGCTTTATTCGCGTCACGGCGAATCGGACATTCCTGAAAGCGTTCGTGCTGCATGTTGCCGAAAACTCAAACAAGTTGGAAGTCAGAAGCTAAACTTAAACCATGCACAGCTTGCGCTACCTGTGTCGCAAAACCGCGGCCCGTCGAAACGGCCAAACATATGTGCACAAGGTCGACGTAACACGCTGAAGCGACGACGACGACGCGCCACTGAAATAGCGTCCGCGGCCCGACGCATTATGGACCACCTTAATCTGGGCTAGTGTCTCTCGGTGCTAAGTGTTCATGTGAGACGTGGTGCGTGCTCAAGACGTGGTGCGGCTATGGCAAACGGCCGTCGAACGTGGAGGTTCTCAACGTGCCTCTTGTTGGGATTACTTCTTCTCGCCACTACCTTGCAGAGTAAGCTAAGCAGGATAACTTGCGCATCTTTGTGTTAAGCACAATTTCCTTGTATCCTTGGTCCTTTTTCCAAAAAGTTTTCGAAATTAGTAGTTTTTTTGATTCGGATATTATTTCTTATTATGTAAGAGTACATATTTATTTTATTAAGTCCGAAATTATTTCGGGATGTTCCAGTGCCTAAAAATAAAAGTTTTATGTGAATGGGAAAACATAGGAGTGAGTTTTATGAGCGTATGTCAGTCATCATCAGGAATGCATCAAGCTGTTATTGTTTACACTCATCATGTATGTTATTACATCAATGATCAATTATCAGATGCACGATGCGACATCAGCTCGATTACTTTACTACATAATGTCATTTTTGGTAATTTGGCCAAGTCGAGATCGTACGTACGGCGCGGTGTGCGTGTGGTTTTGTAATTTTTAAAAATGTAAAATCTAATTTAGGATTATCCACACACCACTGCATTATATGACGACACGTATATCGGCCTTTTGCCAGCTTTTACGATTTTCCTAGACTCGTGTTAAAAATAGATCATTCCAAAACGCCGATTCAACTATTCCACATAGATACGAATCTTATGTCAATGCTGTTCATCGCACAAATTGCGAATTACCGAATGAGACTCTTACACGTAGGATTTTTCTTGCTCCATAGCCTTATTTTTCATTTGCAGTAAAACGCGGTTTATGCTTTTAGGGATTATTGAATATTTCTTGCGGCTTTCCAATGGACTTGTTCATGCAGAATTCAATTTCTAAACTTGGAATTTATTACTTCAGTTCATGAAAGCAGAAAAACTAAATATTATTTATTAAACAATGTTATTTTAAAAATAAGGTGTGCAAGGAGAGGAAGAGGAAGCCCCATCGCAATGCAAGCCATACATTGAGAAAGCCTTGAAAGAGCAGCAGAGAGAAGATGTGCCTTTAGATCAAGGCGACTCAGATATCGAGCCGCCTGCAGACGACTCCGAACACGATGCCGAAGCCGACGCCGATGATGGCGACACTGCCAATGCCGAAAGCACTGAAACTCAACAGGTAAAACAATTTATATATTTCTCTAGGTTGTTTCTAAATTTATTTTTTTGTTAGGACGATGCTGCCGAAGAACCCACTACTGCCGATCAAGCCAGCGTAGAAGAGACTGAAGGAACGAGCATAGAAGAACAGGTAAAATTATTTAAATCCGTTTGTTATATGTTTTTATAACAATAAATATTTAAAATTGTATAAAGGCCGAGGAACCAATTGAAATTCAAGATGAAATCGAAAAAGAAACAGAAACAGAAGAAGCTGCAGAATCTACTGAAGAAGGTGGTCATCGAGTAAGAAGAAGTTTAGATGAAGAAACGCAATCTGTAGAAGGTGAAGAAGAAGCAACTGAAACTGAAGAAGCTGCTGAAGGTGAAGCTACTGATGCAACTGAGGAAGCCACTGAAACTGAAGAAGCTGCTACCAGTACTGAAGCAGAAGAACAAGCTGCAGAAAGTCAAGAAGCTACTACTGAAGGAACTGAAGGTGAAACTGAAGGAAGCGAGGAACCTGCTACTGAAGAAACTGAAAAGGAAGGCAGTCAAGAAGCAGGAGAAGAAGGTGCTGAAGGAAGTATTGAAAAAGAAACTGCTGAAGGTAGTCAGGAAGCTGAACAAGAAGCTGCTGCTAGTGTAGAAGAAGGTGAAGAAGCTAAGGAGACTGAGGAAGCTCAATCTGCAGAAGCCGAAGCTGAAGGTGAATCTCAACAATCAGCAGAAGCTGGTGAATCTGTTGAAGGTCAACAATCAGCAGAAACTGCTGAATCTGTAGAAGCTGAAGCTGAGGGAGAAGCTCAAGCTAGTCAAGAAGAAGAGGGCGACCAAGCTTCAGTTGAAGGTGCTGAATCCGTTGAAACTGAAACTGAAGGAAAATCAGCAGAAGGTGATGAACAAGAAACAGCTGAAGAAAAATCTGCTGAAGAAGCTGACGAAAAATCTGCTGAAGGTGAACAAGCAGAAGAAAAATCTGCCGAAGCTGCTGAAAGTGAACAAGCTGATGAGAAATCTGTAGAAGCTGAAGGAGAAACTCAATCTGCCGAAGCTGATGAAACAAAAGAAGATGCTGCTTCACAAGAAGCTGAAGAAGTTAAAGAAGGCGAAGAAACTAAAGAAGAAGCTGGTTCTGTAGAAACAGAAACAAAAGAAGGAGAAGAAGCTGAAGCAAAGGAAGGTGAAGAAGCTGAAGTGAAAGAAGGTGAAGAAACTGAAACTAAAGAAGAAGAAGGAGAAGAAGAAGCTGAATCTACAGAAGGAGAAGCTGAAGAATCTAAAGAATCTGCTCCTGAAGAAGAACTCATGTTGGAGATTGAAATCCCTGACCATTTAAGACCTCGAGAACAAATTGATCAGCTCTTGAAATTGGATGACTCTAATAATGAAGCTGATGTTGTTGTCAACAAGATTAATGATGTTACCTTGAAAGAACTTAAGAGAACTTATGAAAGTGCAATTAAACCTTTGGAAACTCTTTATAAATACAGAGACTTGAGTAATAGACATTTCGGAGATTCTGAAATTTTTTCCAAACCTCTTGTTGTCTTTATGGGTCCTTGGAGTGGTGGCAAGTCTTCGATTGTCAATTATTTATTAAACAATGAATATAATGTCACTTCTCTTAGAACTGGTAAATAATCTAAAAAAAGAAAATTGCTAAATGTTTAATGTTTATAATATTTTTTAGGTGCTGAACCATCTCCAGCTTATTTCAATTTGGTGATGTATGGTGATGAACCAGAAGTTCTCGATGGAACACAACTTGCTGCTGATTTTACTTTTGCCGGTTTGCAGAAGTTTGGTCAAGGATTAGAAGAACGTCTTCGTGGTTTGAAACTTCCAAATAAACTTCTGGAAAAGGTAACAGTATTAAAACTAGTAAAATTACCAAATATTAATTAGCGATTCTTTCATAATTAGATTAACATAGTTGAAATTCCTGGAATTCTTGAAGTTCGTAAGCAAGTATCCCGCGTGTTCCCATTCAACGATGCCTGCCAATGGTTCATTGACAGAGCTGACATCATCTTTTTAGTATACGATCCTAGTAAACTAGACGTTGGACCTGAAACCGAAGCAATTTTAGATCAGCTGAAGGGCAGGGAACATCAGGTAATCTCGATGATGATTAGGTGTGACTAAAAGTAGGTGCTGGCAAGATGCGCACAGAAATCAACATGTGACTGCGCGCTATTTTCGACTAATCGTAGTCTATTTTCAGACCCGCATCATCTTGAATAAAGCCGACCAAGTCAAACCCGAGGAATTGATGCGCGTGCAAAGCGCACTAATTTGGAACATTTCACCATTGATGTCATCCGCTCAGCCACCGGTTATGTACACAACATCGTTGTGGTCTCGCCCTTACGAACAATGGGCACCTGTCCGTCTTCTTCAAGCCCAAGAACGCGCTTTCCTTCGTGACTTGCGCACTGCTGTTGACAAGAGGATAGAAAATAAGATTTCCAGTGCGCGAAGATTTGCTGTAAGTTGAAAATAGATCGCGTTTGCATGCAAATTGCGCGCGCTATCAAAATTAAAGATCGCTACGCCGGATATGAACTGATCAAACCGATTAGGTGCTTCCACTTTGTTGTCAGACGAAGAATGTAAACGTCGTCTCGACGCTGACCTTTTCGGCTTCTTTCCACCCTTTTATTCGTAACTAATTTGTGGATATTTTTAGGTACGCGTACGTAACCACGCTAAAATGGTCGACTGCTACTTGACCACCTACTACAACCATAAATCAGTGTTTGGAAACAGGAAGCAAGTTGCCGATCAGATTATTGAACATCCACAAGACTATCACATCTACGAAGGACTCTCCACTCTTACGAACATCTCCCGTTACGATTTACCTGATCCTGATGTTTACCGCGATTTCTTCCGTTTGAATCCACTCTACGACTTCCAACAACTTTCTGCAACTTGTACTTATTTCCGTGGATGTCCCATCAATCGATTGGATGTTGCTATCGCTTACGATTTACCCGAACTTGTTGGTAAACATAAGAAACTTGTGGATAATGCATTAGCTAAAATCAAACCTGACAACAGTTGATTTTTACACTGGAGCAAAAATCGTTGATTTTTTGTTTTGGTGGTTCAAGCAATCTCTTGATACAACTTATCATGATTTATATTTATTTCATTTATTATCGCGTTTATTTATTCCATATTAGCATATTTTCATTTCTTTTAGTCACAGAAATTCAAACACTCATTGACGATTTTAATCATTAATTCAATCATAAATTCAATGTAGTTCATTCGTTGTTTGTTAATTGTTAATTAATTTATTGTTTGTCCTTGTTTTGTAATGTTAAGCTAATGTTAGTAATGTGCTGTGCACAATCTTATGACGTGTATATATATCAGATGCTTCTTCGATTTTGTTTTTTGCCCAAAAACTTTCAGTGTGTCAAGTAAACGTATCGCATTTACGAGTTCCCGCATTCGGATTGTTTCAAACCAGAAAATGAGAAGTATTTAGGATATTGCAAAAAAATAAGAAAACGACGTGTTTCTTTCGGTTCATACAACAAATATATAGCATCTTTCTGTTGAGATGTACAAATGTTATTGTAAATAAGAATATGACGATGATATGATGATTGATTGATTGACGATTCATTCTAATGAAGCGAACGCCTAAGATAATTTTCGTTTATACATAACTGCGACATGTTTATAACATCTGAAGACATTATTATATTAAATAAATGTAGATTTAAGTTTATCTCAAATCTAATATAATAAAAGTATCTTTAAAAAATCATGAGGATTTTTGGTTTATGATTTAGTTAAATTTTATATTTGCAGGAGAAAAATTACTAACATTTTTCTTTAATTTCTTGCTTGGAAAAGCTTTGTTTTAATATGCAAATTCTTGGGTATACTGATAACCCAGTTTCAGATGCAAAGAATTTGCATTTGTAATTAATTCATGGTGTCTCTACTCTTCTGCTTTCCTTTTTCTTGGCATTTATGTAAAAAGTAGTTAGTTGTTGCTATGCAAAGTTGAAATAATCAATTTCTAGAATTTTTCAACGTGCGCAGCAGAAGTTACTTGATCGATAAGTTTCTGTGGTGAATACAAACATTGCTTTTGGATTTGAAACAACAACAACAAAGTATACAAAATACTCCAAAAGCAAGGCAAAAATTAAACACTTCTTGGAGCATCTTTAAAAATTTATTTAAAATGGGTATAACTTGGGAAGATAAGGAAATTCGTTTTGACATACCTTTTTCGTAAGTTCAAAATCCAATTTGATCAAATACAACATAAAACATTTATTTTCTTTTTAGAGAAATGCGTTTAAAGTCAGGTGAAAAAATTGTTGATCGTTTAGACAGTGTTGAAGATACTAAGGGTAATGCAGGTGACCGAGGAAGAATGATTATCACAACTCTTAGAATTTTATGGCATTCTGTGCAAAGTCCACGTGTTAATTTATGTACGTTAAGATAATTTAATGATAAGAAGACTTACACCTTAATACAAGAAAAACTAACGTAAAAACTTGATTTATATTTATTATTTTAGCTGTAGGATACAACACGATGTTAAATATCAGTACTAAAGTCGTTAATTCTGTAAGTACTAATTATATTAAGTTAAATTGAATTAAATTAAAATCTTTATCTAATTCTTGTAGAAATTAAGAGGCACCACGCAAGCATTACACATTTTAACATCATCAAATAACAGTCGATTTGAATTTATTTTTACAAATTTGATTCCTGGTAATATGAGACATTTTACTTCTGTAATGGGAGTTCATAAGTAAGATTTTTTTCTTTATTAATTTTAAATAATTATAAAAATATTTTAAGGGCATATATATCATCAAAACTTTATCGAGAATTAAAACTACGTGGAGCTGTTGTTCACAATAAACAATTGAAAATTTTACCTTTAGAACAAGTCTTTACAACACTTCAAGGAGTTTGGAATTTATCTAGTGATCAAGGAAGTCTCGGGACATTAATTATATCAAACGTTAGAATTGTATGGTTTGCTGATATGAATGAAGGTTTCAATATTTCATTGCCATATTTACAAATTGAATCGGTAACAACAATTGGGAACCACAAATATTTTACAGCACTCTCTAAATTGTATTTATTACAGATTAAAATTCGAGATTCTAAATTTGGTACAGCATTGGTAATTACAAGTGGAACCTACGTTTTAGGTTTTCGTATAGATCCTGAAGACAAACTCAAGAATATATTTAGAGAACTTGCATCTTTACATTCTGTTTATACAAAAGATCCCATTTATGGTGTGGAATTCAATTGGGCGAATCAACCTAAGGAAGAGGTTCCTAATTCTAAATTAATTAATGATGAGTTTAATGAAGTTGAGGAACCCAAAGGCGAGATGACTAATGTCCTTACTGCTTATTTAGCTGATGAAGGACATGTCAAGGATCGTTTGCCTATGTATTCTGAAGAATTGGGTTTGGCTATTGAAACTGTTAAGGAAGGGTATACTTTACAAAAGCTTTGGGAAGTTATTCCTCTTTAGGAAATATATTTAATTATGAATTAACTTAAGTAGAGTTATTTAAGATGGATAGATAGTTGTTGAGTTATTAAATTGAATGAAATTTGAGCAAAAGAATTGTTTTAATTTGAATTTTATAATGTAGATCTAGCAACAATGTTTTTTACATCTATTCTTGTTTTTGTTTGTTTATGTTTTGTTCCTTGCTTCTTCGCAAGTCAGTTCGTGTCGGGTCTTACAACATGCATGTGTGCTATTGAAATTATAACAAATATTGGTCTGAATATATTGTTATTATCAACTTTATTAATAATTATTGGACTTTGTTGACATTGAATTTGTTAGGACACGTTTGCAAATATTTTTTTAAAATTTTTGTGCTTAATTCTGGAACGGGTAAGTACTACATTTTTCTGCATAATGAAAAATTAAAACAGTAATTTTAATAATACCAATATAACAAAATATATTTTTTATTTGCTATTAAGACGGCAACAAAATTGAGTATATTTATAAATATTATATACTTATCATACACAACAAATTCTGTAATTAAAGCTATACATTTGCTATCTTATTAAATTTTAATTTTATATATAAATATCAGTTGTTTATAAATTTATTCATTGTCATAACTTTGTCTTTCCGAGTGTTGTTGTCTCAAATTGTGTATCAAATTCAAGACTTGCTCATTCAATTTTGGCAATTTCCGCAGTTGATGTAATGTACTACCACTTATCGATAAAACTTCTGGAATAGGCAGCTCATTCCGGTTTAAATTTGGGCAATGTATATGTTGTTGTTTATTTAATAATGTTCGTTGACGACTTGTTTTTGTTGGACGTGGTGATGATATTGTATGTTTTCTTGTTCTTCTTATTCTTGAATTTGATGGATTCTACAACCAATAAAGTAAATTAAAAATTACTCAAATTTACTTATTACAAAATATTAAAATTAATACCTGTAGATATTGTTTAGACTTCTGTATTTCTGATTCTTTCAAATTCTCACAAATATCATCATAATTTAAAACTAAAAAAATTGGAATTAATTATAAAATTAGCAAATTAAAATTCTCTATTTATATACCATTATTATGGTGCTTTTCCTTACTTCTACCAATTGTTTTATGCTCTGGGATCAACTGTGGAAACTTAAATTTCATTTCAACTTCTGGAGCAGGTTCTCCATGTTTTTGTCCACTGAAGGTAACACTCCAACCCTCTGAAAATTAAATTTTGAAAATCAATAATCAACTACTTTTGGCCTTTTTTTCAATTTTATTCACCTGGTAACTTTTTAGACCTGCGTCGTAACTTTTTACGACTAGCAGTAGTAAAAACAGAATCGGAATCATCACTGATCCCAAACTCATCATCAAGTTCCATATACTGCGTACTTTTCGTAGCTGTTTTCGGTCCTAAATAAACAACTACACTGCAAATCCGGATTCGGCATGCATCGATATTAGTTCGTTTGCAATATTGTCGATTGGTTGGTTGCAAATTTAGTAATCATACAGATACAGAAAAATAGTCTAGACAGATAATAGATACAGAAAAGCAAAAATCTACAAGTGCTGATTTAATTACTTTTGATGAGGTTTTAAAGGTTGGGAGGTAGTTAGTTGCAATTTTACTGGTGATATTTACGATTTTACTTTTTGAATAATTTACTTTACTGCTGTATACTGATTTAATTAAAATTATTGCTGATACTTGGTTAGTTAAGAAATAATTAGGTTTTGTTACGAGTTACTGTTGGACTTGCTTGCTAAGATTTGTACCTTCGTCAGACGTACTATCAGGTGATTGTGTTTTTTGTAACATATAGAAAGTAATCCATCCTTTAGGTATATCTTCCATTTGTAGATTATCCACATTCTCAACAAGTTTTGGAACATCTAAATTATTATTGTCTAATACTTGCTTCGTTAATAAATCAGCCGTTTGTTCAATGACATTGGGATTATTATTGCTTTCTGCAGAAGCAGCTTTTTCTTCAGTGGCTTGTGATTTTGTTGGTTTACTTGGTGGTTTGAGATCTTCATGGTTTAAAGTGTCAATTAAAATGTTAGCAATTAATTGGTCTAGTTTAGGATCGACTTGTGATAATGAACCGAAATCTAGAAAAGTTGGTTTTGGTTTGAGTTTGGGTAATTTTGTTGTTTGAGTATTTTGAAGAACAGGGATTTTTGATTTGGTTTTAGGAGTTAAATTAGTTGATCGTTCGGGTTCGACGATTTCCATAATTTCTAAAATCTCGATGTGTCTAGTACTTGAAGTACTACTTTGTTTTGATTTCTGATTCTGAGATTTCGCATTTGTTTTTGGTAACCAGAAAGATTTACTTTTGTTACTAGATTCAACAGATTCTCGATATCTGTTTAGTGATCTTTCTGTGTATGTAGATCTCAAATTCTTATCGTAGTCTTTTTTAAGATCAATTTGTGGAAGTCTAGTTCTATTATTCATTTGTTTCGGAATAGATTTCTTTGTTTTCGTTCGTGATTGTTTTTTATTGGAGTAAGTCATGTCAGGACTTGTGGAAAAGTATGAACTGGCATTTCCATTTTCAATATCGAAAGATTTCAGACGATCCTGTAAACGTTTTTCTTCACGTTTCATTTGTCTTTTTATAAGTTTCTCTTTGAGTTTATCTGGCATAAAATCGGAAACAACTTGAGGAGAATCAGATTCAGTTTTGTCATCAATCGGGATATAAAATACTGAAGACTTTTTGGTTGTTCTTCTAGTTGATGTTTCTTCTAGATGTAATTCTTCAATTTCTTCATCTTCTCCTTGTGTAGTATCACCATTTAGAATTTTCGTCGTTTCTTTTTCTTTGACAATATTAATATTTGTTTTTGTTTTGGTTTTAATTTTAAATCTAGGGGAAGATGGATCATCTAAACTATCAACCAAACTATTATCAGAATCTTTATCTAATGAATCAGTAGAAGATATATTTACTTCCATTGAACTAGTTCTTGGTAAGGCAGATAATCGAGGCACTGATGGTGAATTTCTTAATTTGTAAGGACTCCCAACATTAATTTCACTAATATATTTTTGTTTGTCATTACCTTCATCAGAAGTTATCCCATCAGTATCACTTCTAGATTTATTTGAATTCCTATTATCTTTTGGTAGTTTAGGTTCCTCGTCAATTTTCATTTTGAAATTGTAAGCTTTTTGTTTGACAATATTCTTGTCTATTGATTCAGGCTCATTTGGAGGTTTCTGAAGCACATCTTGCATAACTTTATTAAAAATCATATTCAACGTTGATTGACTTAGTTGAACATTTGTAATCACATTCAAATTAGTTTTACTAACTTCTGGCAGTGGTGTTTCCACTTTGGTTTGTTCAAACCCATTAACTCTATTACCATTGATCTTAAATTGATACGTAATGGGTAAAGGTGGAATTTCCTGATTGTCAGTAACATCACTGATGCCATTATTATTGATACGATAGGCTTTAGTGACCATTTGATTATTTTCCTGTTTGTTGTCAGTATATTCACTCTGCGTGCTGATGGGATAACAATCGGAAGCTTCTGTGCGTGACGTGTGTTCCGTCGATTCAGTAAGATTACTCGAATAAACCATATAGGATTCGTCTTCTGATTTAGGTGTAGTGATATTAGTCGATTGTTTTCGTCGAGGCGAATGTCGTAAATGACGGGAGTGTTTCGGAGATTTCATACTGCGGCTATCGGGAGACGCACCTAGTTTCGATCGGAATGAATATTGCCACTCGGAATATGACGATGGAAAATTAATATTGCCTTTGGAACTTTCCCAAAAGCGTTTTATTAATGTGGATTTCCTTATGTCGGGATACCGACGTCTTGATAAATTTGGATCACTTCCACCTGGTATTCCTGGTGACCAATTTGAATCTGAAGAAGATTCGGAAGATTTGTGACTTTCTTGGGATGAACTTCTTTGTTGAGCTAATTTATGCCTAAAAATAGATTTAGATTTACATATTTTGAAATTTAAATGATGGAAATAGTAATTTTTGTTTATTTTTTTTACCAATTTGTCAAGTTAAATTTAGATTTGTCCATTTTAATATTTTAAACACCAGTTTAGAAAGTTTTTTGGAAGTAACCACATTGTAATTTAGATTCTAAATTTGTATTAAGTACCACAATTAAAATTACCCCACAAAGTTAGTTAAAGCTTAGCGAACTGTATCGGTGCAAGGTGCGATTGCAAATAAATTAAAACTACTTTGACGAAATCTCCCTTTGTAGATCTATCGACTTGCCATAGAAAATAACGAGAAATCTAGGTCAACTAGCATTTGCTTTATTGCTGAGCTTAATGTACCTGAAGGGTAAAATCTGGGACAAACAAATGGCACAAGTTTTGTTTGGGTTTTCCTTCCGGGCGTCTTTTATCTAGCACTTCTAAGAATATACCACAATCACAAAGTATATAAATTACTAACAAATATAATAGCACTTATTTCCGACCACAAGTGTGAAAATACGAAATTATGAAAATTGCGTGTATTCGATGCTTCGTCATCGACAAGCGGCACTACCTCAATAATAATGAATCAAAGGATTGAAAGCTCCACCACACTTACTTTCGCATTATTGTTTCTGGCGCGCTAAGACGCCGCCGCAACAGGAAGGGTGGCGCAATTTCGGTGGAGGTCGTAGACGAGGTGCATGTGATCCTTCCATAGCGTTGTGGCGACTCGTCCGTACTCATTTTACTGAAATATTATTCATTTACATATTACCCCGTTTGGTAAATACAATACATGCAAAAGAATGAAACTATGTCAGATTTTATCAGTAACTTATTATAGTTTATTACAAATTATGCCTTGGAAAAATCTACATCATGTACCTTATAGTACCTAATTTACATATTAAGACTGTATTTAACTCAGAATATGAAATAGTAAAAGAACAAATAATTACTTACTAGCAAAACGAAGAACAAACTAGACTTTGTAAGTTCTCAAACGCTTTTGTTACCAAGTGCAGGAATCTTTCTGCGACTTGTGTCGCTGACGACGACGTCGTCAACAAACATCGAGTTATTGCTTAGACGACGGAGACGTCGGTCGAAATCATATCAAAATAATAATATAACAACCGGTCGATATATTAACGGATAACGGCACATTGTTCAGTAGCAATGTGGTTGTAATAACAGCCAACTGAAAAATGTTCTCTTTGTGGATTTGACATTCACTCGTATGCACAAGCTTTATGTACTTGTGGGGAAATCGTAGAATGGACGGCGAAAAGCGACTTCGCTGAATCTACCGCCACCGCTGGTGGTCACGGCGACGCCGCGCACGCAACAATATTCCGTTCGTCCTCGCACTAAAGGGAGAATTGTTTACGTGGGACAAAGACGTTCCCTTCATGAAAACAACATGCACATGAATAATAAACATGTATAGAACGGATGATGAAAAATGCGGGATTCTTGGAGCGTCAGTAATAGTTGAAGTTTATTGTTCGCGAAATTCAGACGAGCAATTTTTTTATTGAATAAAAAAACTAATCTTCTTGAGTAGGTTTTCTAATAAATTGCCTAATTCTAGTTTCTAAGCGATTGAGCCAATGTAATTTTGATGAATAATAGACTTTTGCACATTATTATCTCCTCCTACTGCTTATTATGTTGTTTATCAACTTACTAGCTTGTTATTCTTAAACGGTTATGCTTTTTGACAATTTTAGATTAACAGAAAAATTTAGTTTGCGTGTTTAGATTTGATTATTATTTGAATTCAATGCCCTCTAACTTATTGGAA
>JASKGN010031245.1:0-10274 GCA_030556245.1 Falagria sp. GC000072 | reverse complement strand
CTATGTAAGAATTTGGTTTGTCATAAAAAGCACATCGGCAACATGAAAAAATTGTCAAAAATCAAAAATTTGCATGGTGACCTGTGTGACATTCATCCCTTAAACGGCTCGACTATACCGCAAAATTAAATTTTTTTAATTTGAGTTTATTGAGGGCTAAATAAAAACAGGTTGGTTAATTTTTGTCTTACAATTTCATTCTAAATTGTAATGATACTATTTTTAGTTAAATTAAACTGTCTAATTTTGAGTTTTGAACTGTTAATAAACAAATTGAAAGTATAAAGTTCAAAAAGTAATTCTAAATAGAAAATAGACACAAAATAGCAACTCTCGCAAATTGAACAAGCGAAGTTAGCTAATAACCCGTATAGCAAAACAATGAGTTTAGTGCAAAATTCAGGATAAGCCTCATATACGACATATGTAAATATGTACATATACGAATAGAATATTTTGTTTGAATTTCAAAGTTTTCGTGGCGTATAATAAAGGAGCAACTGGAAGAAACCCTGTTATCGTACGGAATTAACATGTATAGAATTGTCGTTTTGATTTTTCGATATTATGTCACTTTTACAATCATTTCTTGTAGTCATAGTGCATAGTAATCATTGCCATAATTTAATTACAAAATTTTGATCATGTGACTTCCAATTCTTAATGAAAAAATCTTTTTATTAATAAAATTTTGAAATAAGTTAATAAAATTAAAATTGCATTAAAAATAACTTACGATAAGTACGCGTTAAGCAATAATCATTAAATATTTCCTTTAAAAAGTGAATTCCTGATATGATTACACAAAGCATGGCTATAAACCTCCAGCAGCCGATAATGAAAATCTCATGCTGGGTATATATCGTATATATGTATAGTAAAGTCGAACAAATTTTCCAGGTCAAAAAAATCTTATAATAAATTTAAATGTGTCATAAATATTCATGTAGAAACAACCTTGCTATTGTACTTCATCAGTATTTAGTATTTTAAAGGTAATAACAAATTCGTTTGACGAAAGTTGAATATTAAACACATGATAATTTAATTCATGGATCAAACTAAATCTAAATTAACAATTTATTAAATACATTAAACATTAAATAAAGTGAAATGTACATCATAGTGCCAATTAATTTTTAACACTTATTAAATTGATTATATTAAATATAGAATTAGTTTATCAATAAGTATGCGATTTTTGAACTAAAAACTTGTTTAATTCTAATTATTTAAGTTAACTAATATATGAAATAGTTAGGAAATGGTTGGCGGATGCACTTAATAATATATAATTTGTTTAGATATCGAGTGAATGAGATTAGTCAGGTAAATGAAAAATTATAACGAATGTTTGGAATACATTATACGTTTATTTTTATTAAATATAAGATTATATATATATTTATCCATATATTTTCCATATCAATTTTTCTCAAAATTCTCGCTTTATAATCTATGCTTAAATTGATTATACAATTCCAACATATTTTATAAGTTTCATCTATGAAAATTATTAAATATATCGTAAAATTTGATTTTAACAAACATATTATTGTAATAACAATTGCATAAGGATTTTTATTTATTATTAATGGTTACTTATTTCAACGTTTTCTTTATATAAATTCAAAGTTAACAATTGATTTCTTCTTTTTGAAATATAGATACTAATAATGACAAACTATGGTATATCTTCATTAAATATCAAGTAAATATAGTTTAAATGTAATTGCAACAATAAAAATAATATCACATATTTACTATTCTTCCTTTTTCTTTATTTTCATGTCACTAAAATTTTCCCTTTGGTTGGTTTAGTTTAATTATTTGTTTGTTTGTTTGTTTATTTATTTTAATAATCTATATAATCATTGTACAGATCTCATTGCGAGAATTTTACGTTTTAAATTAATCAATCCGACAATTTAAAGTACACTCGCTTGACTATTACAATAAGTTGTCTAGATAAGGAAAACTTTAAGGATTTTAACATTGATATAATTTTAATTTCCGTTTATGCAACTCAGAATTGATTGTATCAAGTTAATTTTTATTTTGATTTTGCTATAGCTAAGTCAAAATCTCAAGGCTTTCGATCTATATGTAATGTACACATTTATATTGCTAAGATCATATATAAGTCGAATGCCCAGAGAAAATAACTACGGAATACTATCACTCTGATTTTTATTATTAACGTTATTGTTTTCATTTGTGGCCTTGTGCATTTCTTCTTCTTGCATATATTTGAAAAGAAATTTTTGTAAGAAGCTCATCTATGGTTAGTTACTATTACATTAGATTTTCGTGACATTTATTTCTTTTAATATAGTATATCAAACCTATCCTCATAAATTCTTTTCTATTAATAAAATAGAAAATTGTTTATCTCTTCTTTAAAATAAGTTGGTAAATGAGGAAGACCAGGTTTTTCCTTTGTCTTTAAAAATAGTTTTCGCTTTATCTGATTCTAATAAGCTCTGAAATCTTAATTCAAAAATAGTTTTTTTTTTCGGTTTATATATGGAATTCAATTGAAATCAATGTGTTCCTTTTATTTGCTTTGTTATTTCGCAAGATATAAATATTTAATAAAAGATATATTTATAATAATATAATATATAATATTACAAAGAGTTCTTCAATAAACATAATCAGATTTTGAGAAAAAAAAAGTATGAGGAGTTTCGATTAAATTTTTTATATGTATGCCAATTGCCAATCATTTATATTGTGGTTTCTTACGGTAGGGCAGTAAGTGGCAAAAGAAGAAAATAACGTTAATTTTGTATTAAATACAGTAATAATATCAGCACTGAGCTAAACTGTGTTAATTCACAATGAGCAATTTTTACAAGATTGGCATTTTAAGTTTTGCTCGCTTTACACTTATTGCACATAAAATGAATTTGGATAAAAATGATAGTTCAACCTCATGTAAATATGCCGTTCATGAAAGATATCACAGCATGAACGTAAATGTCCACTAAATTCACCCTATTTGAGCCTGTTATATTTAATTGTATCAGCTTTCCTGAAGTTGGCTATAACATCAAAATAACAAAAGCCATGTTTTAGATTGAGTTAAATTTATGTCCCAATCCATACCACATTGACATCTATATAATATACAAATGGCATACATAGAAAATTTTAAATCGATACTTCACACACTGTCTGTTAATTAGTTTTATTCCATTTCTCAACCTAAATTGCGTTTATTGAAAGACCCTTAATTTGTGATTAAGTCATGTCAAATATTTTGAACTTCTTCTGTGTTTGAAGATTCATTAAATTACATAATAAAATGACCTTTTCAAGAATTACTTTATGTCCATTTCTTTTTAAATTTTTTAAAATGATAATTCTCAAATAAATACATTTCATTTAATACAAGTTCCAACAAAGAATTCAATACCTTTGACAGTGATATTAGAATCATAAAAAACATTTTAAAAACGCATAAATATATATACCAACGATTTTTAAATTAGGCGCAATTGAATTGTTATTATTTATTAAAGGAACTTGATATTATATCTCCTATCAATTGAGAAATCAATAAAATAAATCCTACATCAGATTCAATATCAAATTCTCTTTCTATAAATGTAGCTATCACAGAGAAAGATGATTTCTCATTATTCTCAATATTCAATTACATATTGTTCCTCATTTTTATAAATTGGTAAAAAAGTCGAAATGAAGTTCAACCTAACAAAAGAGATACATTTTCTTCCGCTATTATCTAACATCCAACAGCTGTATATTGTTTATAGATATTAATATCATTAAATCTATACAAAGAATCAATTCAAGAATATCATAGTTATACCAAAATTATTGTACTTATAGAAAAATAATAACAGAAACTTTCTGAGACCTGCTCTAAATGTAACTGTTAATTTGAATCTCAGTTTCTCATTGCTGAACTATGATAAGTCAATAACCAAAGTTTACAGGAGAACGATTTTAAGGTTTGCTCGGTATACAAAATACATTGCAAAACTACAGGAATAATTTTTTCTTAAATGATTTAGTTTCTTTTGTTTTTTAAACTTTAACTTAAAATTGTTTACCCTTTAACTACAAGGAGTTTGCTCAATTTTAATTAGAATAGGAATTTAAGAGAAAAAAAAATTGACTGAACACAGTTCAACTCTGAGATACTGATATTAATTTGTTATTATTTTGTCCCATCCTAATATATTTTTATTCGGTATCTAATTAGCAATGCATTGTTTATTTTATTGAAATATTTAATTATCACTTCTATTTTAATAACTTCTGCAACAACTCCCGCCTTGTTTTATCATATTTAAGTAGATATTGAATTATTATAATTTTGAATTTTAATTTGATTAAACTTGATTTTAAACTTTAGAGTGCCTCCAACCTAGGAATAGACCTGGATCATTTAGACTAACTAGATCATTGATTTTCGAATTGAATACAATATTTCATTAAAGTTTCTGATTTCAACATATTTATCATATAATTGATAATTTTATTAATGCACTAATACCAGCAAAATGTTAATTCGCATGAACTTCTAATGAAAGAGAAGAGGAAGATTAATGGCAGGTTCATTTCTGTGTAGAACGCATTCTAAATTTAATTGAATAATTTCATTTGTATTAAAATTCCGCGTGCAAATTTTAGCTTAATTATTTATTAGGTTAATTAATCCTAGTTAAATTTTATTGATTTAGTTTTGATTAGTTGTGAATACATTGCATACGTTTGCATTGCGTTATTAATAACGTCCAATAGGGAACAACGTTTAATTCATTTTTATTCTTAATGTGTTTTTGTTTTCAATTAGTTTACACTCTGATTTTTTTTGGATTCAAATAATTTCTGTTTTGTTGCTGAACTATTTTAGTGTAAGACCCTGTCATCTAATTTTGTTTCGTTTCCAAAAAACAAAAGAAAACATTGACTGCTTTCTGATTTCCCTTTAAAACTGAATGTGACTTATATATATTTATTCAAATCGTAAGTTTCATAAATCGCAAGTTCAAAGCAAGTGCTCTAATTATATTTGTTTTAAGTCTATACATGCAATGCATGTGAATAATAATATAACAAGTAATTAATTTTCTCAATTATGATGTTTGTAGATTGAATAGTAGTTATAAGACATAAGTGTTTGTTAATATTTTGTTAAAGTTCCAGTACGTATTGCAATATTAAAACAATGTACTTATTAAGAAATAGTTTAAAATGCAAAGTTTATCAATGGTTTAAATATTTGTAGTTTTAAATACTTATGCTTCTTGCGCCTTTGTTGTATTTTCTCTAGAAAGCGTCGTTTTCAGTAGATTATTTTATTATTGTGGAAATCAATTGAATTATTGAATTGAAGTAATTTATGTTGTTTCTGGTTGGTTTTTCATTTTGGACCTTGAATTAGAAAGTCTGTAATGACTTAATTTTTCGAAGTCAGAATGGACACAAATTCTGAAATCACAAAGGAATTAATTTACGTGAAACTTATCAATGTAGTCTCACCATCATAGTTGACTTGTCCATCACCATCCAAATCAGCCTCCTTGATCATATCATCAACTTCCTCTTCTGATAAACGCTCTCCCAAGCTGGTCATCACGTGACGCAATTCATTGGATGAAATTAATCCATCATTGTTCTTATCAAAGACTCTGTAAATTCAATTAGTTTGAGTATTACATTAAGTACTCGCTCTCAAGTCGTATTAATTGTATTCAATGTATTGTTTGAATTCGATGAATGGATGTAGCAATCATTCAATTGCATTATGAATTAGCACTTTTTATCTAGCAGGTAGCTGTAATTAATGTTCTATTATTATCTTTAAGGACATTTGTATTATTTATAAATATTTGCGTTTTATTTATTTTGATTTGTTTATACCTGAAAGCTTCCCGTAGTTCATCTTCGCCATCAGAATCCTTCATTTTCTTGGACATCATTTGAAGAAACTCGTTGAATTCGATTGTACCATTGCCATCTTGGTCTACTTCATTTACCATGTCACGTAATTCAGTTTCTAAAAATATTGAAATGTTGAAAAATATATAAAATTGTCTAAAACCGCAGATTTATATTGATCGCAAAACTCAAAAATGAAATTTTGATTTAAATAAGTTTAATTTATATAATGTAACATATGATTGATGTTTCTATCCTGATATCGTATTCCCCAAGCATACAATTTACTTCACCTTTTGAATTGCGTAAGTTGCTTGTTATACTACCTTGATGGAAATATTAAAAGGCACCACACGCAAAAGCTTGGAGTTTGCCTTTGCTATCATTTATGCTTGAACATTTGCTTTCGTCTTACTTCTCTTTGCTCGACACAATTTCATTCCTGTATTCCTTTAGAATGAAGTTATGGCCTTAATGTCGTTGCAAAGGAATAACCGGAACAGTCAACATAAACAGTAATGGACAAAACAGTTCTGAAGTGAACGTCAGGGGTGAACGACGGACTAGTCTTATCGAGACAGTCATAATAAATGAATGCGCAACGTCGGAGTTGTTCGCCCTCATTATCATCTACACCGCTTCTTAATACTCTTGTATATAAATACCTAGCTATTATTCACGAAAGATTTATAGTTTTCCGTCGTTGGTAGTTGTCATAAACGTTGGTATTTTCCTGTTTACTCATAATTCTTTAGAATTGTTCGGAATATTAATTAAATGCTGTTTAATTATCTTTATTTTTGATTATGCTTTTGTTTATTACATCGTTGTGAACATAGCACGTGAATAATATCATTAAGTATCGATTTTTCTTTTAATGCATTAACTATTGATTTCGGTTTCTTTCTTGTTATCTGATGTATTTAAGTAATGTATTATTGGTCAACCAACAAAAAATATATGATCAATATGAAACAAAGAAATATTAGTTACAAGATAGAACAGTGTTGGGTCTAGGTTCCTTGATGTTTTCTTACAAGTTTAGTATCGAATAACATAGAATTTTTAAAAAGAGTCAAGATGGCGGGCCGGGAGCAATCGTAGTGGTACGAGTAAATTTAAAACATTTTTGTAACTAAACAAAAATGAATTAATTTTTTGTTTTGTTATATTTTAAACAAGAACATAAACCAAATCTATTTTTTTTTCTCAATACAACACTGTAAATAAATTTCTTATCGTCACATTCCTATCATGTCCAATCTACGCAACTAATCATACTCCTATCTCCAAGAAAGTTTTATTCTTTGTGATATGATTACATTCCGCCTGATAATCAAAACTCCTGACCATCAACAAACAGTAGTCACTTTTTTATTCTGTCCAGTTGTCAATACGACAACTATAGCTAGATATATTCTTTATCCAATTTTTCGACAAAAAAAAAACGAAACGTCGACATTGTTGTCCTTTCATACATTTTCATTCTTTTCATTATTTCACCCGTTCAGCTTAGTTCAGTTGGTTCGATTTCACGAAATGAAAAAGTTAGGACGCTTTTATCTCCCATTCGCTAGCTTTCCCTACTCTAGAGTAGAGGACAATACAATTCCAACGTTTCCAAATTCAGTCCAAGGACTTTCCGGACTTAAAAACTACTGATTTCTTGTAGCATTATACTTTTCATAAAATAATCTTCGAATAAATAAGCTAAATGTATTATAAAAAAAGTAAAGAAAAACATTTACCAGTCGGTCGTTGTCCCAATGATCTCATGACAACTCCTAATTCTGCCATTGTAATAGTCCCATCTTCATCTTTATCGAATAACATAAAGGCTTCCTTGAATTCGGCAACTTGATCCTCCGATAATCCATATTCGCTCTTGAAAATAAATGAGTTAAAGAGTTAATAATGACTCATTATTATTAATGAGTAATGCTCTAGAATGAACTAACTTGTTAATAAATAAATAATAAGGTAATAAATATTGCAAGGTTATATATACACTATTGTAGCATTAATGAAATTCAGTTTGGTGTTTTGTTTGTTGTCCACAAGCGATTGCATAGTTTATCTTTAAATTGTTGGAATCAATCCAAATAACTCTATATTTCATTGTACACAGCCCGAGTCTGGGTAGAATAGAACTACATACTCATTAAAGCTAGACTATCAAATGAAACTAAACTAAACTTATACGACTTTTTCTCTTTTGCAAACAACAGCAGAAAAGGTTTATGTTTATGCGCTTTCTAAAGTTATGCAAGGGCATTATCTTCATTCATAAATATACAAATGAAATGGGGAAAAGTTTGCGAAAATAAAAACCTGCTCTAACGTAAACGACTTTTGTTTGTTGAAGAAAATCAAAAATTCAATTAGCTGCTATTAGATATAGATAAAGATTCTTAAAAAGTTATAAATTTCACTCTCGTTTCAAACTATTTAAAATTATTTACATTGTTATTATGAATATTAATAATTGAATGAATTTGCAACCTACAGAAACACTAATAACATCGGTATTACTAGTTAACCGCTTCAGTCTGCTGTATTCTTCATTGTAACTGCCCATCCTTGCTGAATGGAACTAAAACTAAACTACACACACGAAATTAAAGAATTCCCAACGCACTGTTTTCTTCACATAATCTCAGTTGTTTCAAACTGAATGTATTCGTATTTATCACTGTGGCTAGTCAATACAAAACTGTCACTAAAGGCTTAAAATAAGTTTTAAGCGCTAAGCTTGGCGCGAGTGAGAAAGTGCATGCACGTGAATAAAATTTTCGAATTACTTCAAAACTTTGAGACTCCAAACGCGAATCTACCGTACTCGCTTCTGACGCCGCCGCCAAGAATAACGCTAAAATTACATTCAGTTATTTTGTTCGCTTAAAAATCGTCTCATTCCCTATCTTACTACATTTATTCAAGTCTAAACTAATTGGAAATCTACTAATATAAATTATCTACCAATTCACTTACTAAATCCTCATTTGTCTATCTAAAAGTTATATACTCGGTGTTCATTTAGGAATGGAAGCCACGTGATCAAAATAAAAGTTACCATATTCTACATGCAATATAAATCCATTGCATAACGTTATATAAGTTCAAATTGTAGTATTGAATCAGGTCAATCTACATGTTCAGGACCAATTTAAATGTAAGCAAAAATTTTGAAAAGTGGTCACATGGCCTTCACACCCAAAATTTAGATTTATTAACAATAATAAAACTTACTAAGTTGATAGTAACAATCAAATCATGTTGATGATGCTTTCCCTTCTTCTTATTCTTAGAATTTTTAGCAGCTGCAGTGGTTGCAACAACGGCAGTGGCTGCAGCTTTAGCAGGTGCTTGTTTCGGTTGTCCTTTTTGCTGCGGTCCTCCGCTTTTCTGTCCATTCTTTTGTCCTTTACCAGCAGAATTCTTGGGGCCATTCGTTGGAGTCCGTGGACATTGACCCTGTTTCCCTGGAGTACTTCCATCAACTGGCTTGTTGCGTGCCTGGGATTACACAAAATAATCAATTAGATAGACGATCCTATACTCAATGGAAAATTACATTATTGGAAGTAATTAATTTCTATGCGAATTCATTATCTGTTGTATAATTTCCCCCGCATTTGAATGCAAGTACTTATGAATATTATTCTAGAGTTGGTGAGCAGAGTCGTAACTAGTTGCTATAATAATTTGATGCAGCCTAACTATAATTTACGGAGTTTTAGAAGCGATCAAAATACCAATATGGCAAGATTGTCCACCACTCCGGGCCAAACCACAAAATGATGATGATGTCTTTTTTAAGGATTTTTTTTTAGTCAGAAGTCTAAGAATATTTGTTTCTAGTAAAAATTCAATATTGAGAGCCCATGTTTTTCTGTATCAGAAATACACAGGTTGCTGCATATAAAGTTGTCTACCATATTTACACAAAATGTGGGTCTATAAAAGAAGAATTGATTATAGATAATTACATATTTATAAATATATAATCTAGTTACGGCTCTGTTAATGTTCAACCTAATTTAGGCCAGCACATTGCAATTATATCGAATTCGGTTAATTACGTTTATTTTGTTGCATGTTTTTGTAAGAGTAAAGCAGGGGTTCCCAACCTTTTTGTACTCTAGAGCACATTCTGAAGTATCAGATAATGTGGCGGGCGCCACCTATTTCTAAGCGACAAACTACTTCCATAACTTTTTATTTTCCCATAAGTTATTTTCTTATATGCATAATTTATTAATTAATAATATACAAAAATGATTCAAAATAATAAAATTATTTTTTAAATTGCAAACTCTAACAAATAAATAACAAAATTTTAATTAATGTTTATGAAA
>JASKGN010031241.1:0-12586 GCA_030556245.1 Falagria sp. GC000072 | reverse complement strand
GGACTATGAGATTATCACAATAAACATATAATAAGAGTATTTCATTAAATTTAATAATTTTTAAATAAAAACGTAACAAAACACAAACGGTAACCGTAACACCAGAAACAACACTAAACCGCGTCAACTCGGAGTGAGTTATCGACTATACTCACTCTCAGCTGGTGATTTTTTGTTCGTATAATTGAAAAGCAAATCACCTTGCAATCAACATATAGCAACAAATGATTGTATTTATTAACGAAACAAGTCACACAGCCAATCGGAATAAGATAGAAAAAATCTGAGTGGATGTCAAATGTGGGCCGGAGACATGTTCTGACGTTCAGATATATTCGCGATCTGCACTGGACTATTTGCGAGTGGACGACGGCCAACTCTCGTCTTGGTTATTAAAGTATGTTATACGCATCGACCAGACGATTAACTTTTGTATCTCTCTATCTCTTCGAGTTGCACAAGTGCATACCTGTTATGCACGTTTCCAACTTAATCCTGGTAAAAAAGTAGAACAACAAAATTTAAGGAATCAGAAATAAATAATGAGAGTTATATAGAGAAAAAGTAAAATGTTTCTGCTTTCTAATAATACCAAAGTAATTGTGCTTTTATATGTAAATATTGAAATAAACATTGATTAAAATACGAACCATAAAAATATATTTTATAAAGTTCCACCAAACTTAATTCAGATACAAACTTAAATTAGGTCTGTTACACTAAACATCACTTTTAGCTATGTATTAATACCAAATTAAACTTTATAAGCTTTTTTGTCCTTTTTTTTAACAAAAATATCGTTCTAAATTGTATTCTTTCTTTACTGCCCAAGTCTTCGAAACCTACTGCCCGACTTCATGTCAGCACTCAGCGTACCAACAACTCAGTAACTTTCAAATGTTTTTAGTGTTTTAGGAATCTGTACAAGGCGCGTGCGCTATCTTGTTTCAAATTTAAATTTGCTAAGGTGTTAAGGCGTTTTATATAGTTATTTTAATCTTTTCTACGGACACTTTTGTATGTGGTGGGTAAATTATTGTTTCACTATTATTAAAGAAATATTGTACACATTCTCGTATAGTAGTAGACAACAAAAATATTAGTGAAAATGTATTCATTAAGTTACCTCTGTATCTAAAGTATTATTTCACTGATATAAATTTTTGTACTAACAATTATTATTATTCCACTATTATGATAACACAATTATGCAGGCGACACAGCTGCTGTTTTGGTTAAGAACTACTTGTAACTACTATAAGTTATGAATCGAGATTGCTTATTTGCAAACTTCGTTTCTATTAAAGGTTTGATATGTGTTCATATACATAAGTGGAAGTTCAGTTCGCCAAGAGCATGCGTACAAAACATGACATTTAAAGAGTAAATAACAACTTTATACGATCGCCACGCAATTTTCATTCAGGTTTAGTCTGATCTCATACGAACATCTCTTTGTATTTTTAGTTTTATATTTATGATTTAGTTGCTTATATTGTTCTCGTGTTGAAGTATGAATCATAACGTAGAGGCACTTCATATTAATCATATTATTAATTCGTATTGTTATGTATTGATTTATATCTTAAAAATATGATGACAATTTTGGGGTTTTCTAATTTTAATATTTATTAAGATATTATACAAAGAAATGGGTGTGGAACTTTTAAAAAAGTGAAATCAAACGAACAAGTTATGCAACCTGCATATTAATTATTATTATTTTGGACAGTGAAGAATTAAATTATGCCACATTCAATATTAATGAAAAAATAAATTTTAATTATTATGCAGTATAATTTTCACCTGTCAAATATATGGCTATACATACATTGAAATGCAACAATGAATCTTATAAATCCGCAATAGAGGTTAAACGAGCAAATCTTAACAATGATTAATTATCTGTGATTTCACACCGTTAGCGATTATTTAGCCCACAGAACAGCCAAACACATTTTTCGCATCACGTCATCTTGCTGACAAGCGCACGCCAGCTATTTGTTCGCGACATTTTTGTGTAGGTGATTAAAAGCTAGTTGTTTTTTGCTGTTAAGAGCTGTATAGCACCGGTGTTCTATTGTTTTATGGTCCACTTAGAGCAGCGACCGTTTGTTGATTTACTCTTTCACTTGTGCTTAAGAAAGAGCGTATTAATACTTATTACTCAACACAGCGTGTTGTTACATTTGTTCAATAGAAAACGCGATCTAAAACGCAAACGTTACTCGACCCACCGACATTGAAAGGTCGTCTATTTGCATATATACAACTTCTTTTTAGACACTCTGGAGGCTTCACACACCAGCATGTCACCCATATCGGTTTATATTTGCATTTTATTGCGAACGTTATGTGCTTACTGCTTGCATCGAGATGCCAGCAAGCCATTCAAAACATATCCTATTGATGTTTCGTAATTGCAATAACGATAAACATAAAACAACGATGAGAGAAAGAAGTGAGAGATGCAGTTGCGACATGCAGTAAAACTCTGGTTGTCGTTCTATGCAAGTACTCCATGTCAACAAAAGTAACAAGGTAAGAAGTGATGATGTTAATAGGTAGAAAAACAAACTCAATTTTTTATCGGGTTTGCAATCGATTTCAGATTTTACTTCTTCTGCACTTATGTTTAATTGTCAAATTTCTTGCGTTCTATTATATACGAATTAGTTTCGTAATAATAAAAGCAGTCATGAAGATTGTGGATTGTAATTCGCGTGATGTTTGGTTTCAACACAGGCGACACCTACATCCGCCGAAATTGGAAATTTGCTTGTGCTATCTATGCCTACACGTGTTTTCTTTTTTCATTAGCCACACACGAATTAATGCAAATCTCAATGCTGTTGAACTCACTATAGAATCTATGTATGTCTTCAAGCAGATGTGCTATCGGTAGAAGAGAATTAAAAAAAAAAACTCTAAAACAAAAAAATTACGTATATATAACTATAGGCAAACCAGGAATATATATAATTATTATACCAACCTGTAATTTGCAATTTAAAGCATTAAATTAAAACTCACGTAAAGTTAAGAATTCTATAGTAAAATACTCATAGAGATCAATATCTTAGACTAAAGACTAACCAGCGATGAGTTTTGGACGTTTATTTATTTCCCGATTATTTTACTCGGCATTGACTTTGAACTTGCGACAAAAAGTTTGTTAAAAAAGATTAATTTAATTTTCAAGGTATATTTATGGACTTCATGTGGAGATATTCTAATTGAAGGTGATGACCGAATAATATCTTCCAAACAAAATGATAATTCGTGATGATATGACAAAGAAAATAAACTAATTTATATTATTTAGTTATTAATCATTATCAATTTTAGTTCGGCTAATTTAAAAAAAATCAGTTTATCCCAATAATGTGAAATACTACGTCAATACTTTCTGAATTTGGCGCATGAGTATTGAACATTTCTAAAATCTGGATAGTATAACTCAACTCAGTTACACCAACTTAACGAGTCAAATTAAGCAATAATCCCTGACAAAGTAGCGTCGACTCCCTGCTACGTTGCGCACAAAAAGAAAGAATTGATCAGCGATCGTTATCTTAATACAATTAGTTAGCAGAAATTGCTTTTTACTGATTTAAATGTTCCAACCTTGGCGGTTATAAACCAAAAACTGTTCCTTATTCAACTATTCCGAAATTTCGTAATGCTTAAACATTTCAATTCAAATTATAACAAATTAAAATAAACTAAACAAATAGGTAATAAAATAAACAGATTTAATTGCAAATTATATCTTATATCTTGTAGAAGTGTCCTGAATGAAACACAATATCAGCAGCGCTCATTTCCTGAAAGCAATTTTATAGGTGCATATTAATGCGTCGTATATACGGACAAGGAACATGCAAAATCTATCAACATGTTCACCAGAGTTTGCGCTGTGTTACAAGCGTCGTACGAGTGTAACGAGAGAAAAATATTTGTAAATTGATAGTTACGTGACCTTCGGCCATCGCGTCGTGTACACGAGAGAGATACAAGTTGCAATAGTTGTAAGTATCAATGAGAAGGGTTCGTTCGGAGTTTTTTGAGGCGATATTTTGCGGTGGAAAGCCATGCGTAGACAGACGCGTGGAAACGGTACGTTCATGTTGCATTGAAAGGAACGCCTGGGTTTCAACTTGTGCGAGCTCTCTAGAGGTGCAAGGTTATTTTCGTCGTTATTATTTAAAAGCCGGATGAGTGCACTAAACGGCCGTTGATTTGTAATTATGCACACTCGCACAAAGTACGCGCGCGTAGAAATTTTCAATTATCACGATCGGATTTTCACATAATAATTTTCGTAACGGTTTGCACACATGAATCACAAATGATTCTTCGACTTTGCTTGCTGCAGTACACGACGGTAGACCATCTTCTCATGCGTTCTGAAGAACTTTCTAAACGTTTCTCGCATTTGTTGATTTTTGAATTTCGCCCACGGGGTATCTGCTTCAACAATTTGAAAGCATACAATTCACACATTTGCAAAATCCACTAATGTTTATGATTCAAAAGTTGTGATATGTTGTTATCCAGTTATCATATATTTTCAATGTTACTTATGTTGATTATTTATTACTATCATCTATAAATTTTTCATTGCAAAAAAACCTTCAGAAAGATTTAAAGATTGTCAAATCATGAGATGCACGAACCGCGAAAATTTCGTGAACGAAACTTGAGGAACTATCACGATTCATTTAGAACGAGTAAATGCGAGAGGAATACACCGAATACATCAAAAGCGCATTTATAATGGAAATTTCACTTTGATTAAACATTGTTACGAACAACGATCCTGATCAGCCCAAGCTGTAAAGACGTGACGAGGTTCGCTTCTCTCTTTGCCAACCAAAGTGCAAACAACTAAGTCGCGGGCTGAAATTACAAATGAAGAATTAAGTCGAGATGAAAGTGTTAAAGCGCATCCATGAGTACTAAGCAGTAAAACAACTAAACTAACAAAGGCACTGTTTACGACAAAAGTAAAATGTTTGAGCGTTTGACATTATGGTTTAAATATAATCATTGCATCATGAGAATCGCAAATTTTCCCATTTTCTCACACATTATATTATTTTGTTGTATTAAATAATAAAGACTATAAGTAAGTATGATGTATTTATTAGAAACTTTTTGCTAGTTAGATAATTTATAATAACGTAATCGGATTCTTATTATTTAGTTTTGTTTTCTAAGGACATTATAAATTGGAGACAACAAGTTATTTTGTTAAATATCCTAAAAAAATTAATGAATGAAATCTAATATAATAATTAATTAATCTTAATGACTTTATTTTTGTTTACTACATATGACATTGACCATGCCACCTACGAAAGGAAATTCCACAATTAAATTCCACATATACTAAATATAAATATGTATTATAAAAACAGACTTGAAAAATTAGACTAGACAAGATTAAAAGACCAGTTCCTGATACTAAGTTTTAACTTAATATGAATAAAAGAATATCAGATAATCTTTACCTTATAAAAACGTTGCTATTAAGCGGTTTTTCGTGGAGTTATGCAAATTTATCCAAATTCAAATTATTATACTAACACTGAGTACTTTACAAGATACAAAACTATTCAAATCGACACTACAAAATGTTTGAAACGATTGTTACATGTTTCTAACAAAGAATCTATCTATCTGTTGACCCGCGTATTGCCTTTCTATCGGCACAACTCTCGCGACTAATCGACGAAACCAGAGGAACGACTACAAACAAGTGAACAGCAAACAAATACCAATAATAAATTGAAGGTTAGCAACAAGAGGCATATTAATAAATATATATTCTATCACTTAGCAAAGATATGTGTCCTTTCTATTTCTCTTCAGATATGTGGTATCTATTACATATATGGATTTTTAACTATATATGAGCCTATCGATAATATAATTGCATTGAAAACAAGCAGTAGTATTTCATTTTATTGTTTTTTAATGCATAAATTAGTTTTGTATTAATAGTAATATAGATATATATTATTTAAATTATAAAGTAGTAATCATAAATTATCTTATAGGCGATTTGCCAGATTAAAATTTCAATACTAAAATTTAATTTAAATGTTAATAATAAATAACTGGTATTAGTAATACATTATTTACAAAGGGTAATAAATAATACCAAATATTATTCAAGATTTAATTTCTTATAAATATTTTAAATTTTCTTCTATAAAAAATTAAAAACCCTTAAAACTTGTTTACGCCATAGTCATAACAAAAATTAGTCATTCGAAGTATTGGCTATTTTTATCCAAAATCAAAATTCCTTTTTTATATAATTCTATCAGTGTTTTAATAGCATTGAGTCATTCAAAACAACAAGACAATAATTGTGGGATGTGTGGGATGTGACCATGACCAAGTCGAAAAGGCGCTTATACCCACTCGCGATTTTTCCACATTTCACACAATATAGTATGAGCAACCAACAAGCAAATGACGGCGACGCGACGCCAAGAATATGAATTAGCAAAGAATTTACTAACAACGACGAACGCAGCAAGCAATATTTACAATACTCACGCATTGCACGAGTTTATCACTTAAAGCGTACTTAAGCACAAACAGTTGTTGTTGCATTATGCACAATCGATTTCTTTGCTGCACAGCGTTCATAATTACTCTTCAATTATATGGCATTTTTATAGTTGCAACACTACTCGCAACAATAATTATTATTTGCTCTTTGATTGAGAAGTGGTTTCTTATAACTCATAACTCGAAGCTTAAGTCAATAGTTCACAAATAGTTTAGACATTCTAAACCTTTCGTTTGAATATTTTAATTCGAAATAAATATCTAGTAATCACTGAAAATATATCAATTCTGCGAAATTTTAATTTTTTTATTAAATAAAATGAAAACCGTTAAGCATTAAAAACCTCTGGCAAGATTTGACCTTGCAATTGGTTTTATGCTAATGCAGAACGCACCTTTTATGGATGTCAAGGTTCCTCGTATTCCCATCAAAATTATAACAAACAATTGCTTACTTGTAAATAAGCATAAGCGAGATACAATCCGGCTTTTTCTCATTTTTCTGGTGTGCCTTATTTTGCTCATGTATTGTTGCTTATTGTTCAAGAATCATGTTGTTATTTGTTATTCGTCGGTCGTTTTGCGTTATTAGTATTACATGATGATGTTTCGCGAAAGAATATCGTGGAAGAAAGAACAATCGGACGTCCCACACATTAGCAATGCGATTCTCAATGCAGCTAACAACAGGACGATTTCATAATGACTGCGATTTGTTTGCATTTTACATCTTTATGCCAGGCTAGTAGTTTGTATTTTTTTTTGTTTCCTGTTATTTTAATTTAAAATAATTAATTGTAAATAAATTGTTTTATAGTTTCTTTAAATTTCTATATATTTTAATAGTCGAACTTTATGAAGAGCAAATATTTTAATAATATTTTGAAACTTGAATCCACTACTGAAGACTTATTTACATTAATAGAGGTGTTTGTGTAGGACAACTACCAGACACTCACCAACAAATAAAGTCATTTAATTTTAATTCAATGGTGGTATACAGCAGCAATATGTCCGAGTCGCTTATGCAAATGAAGGAGACGCATTATGTGTTCGCGGGCGCACAGCCGATTACATACGCCAAGTAGCATAATTACATTGTTAAGCGTAAGGATATTTAGTAATAATATGCAAATAGCGTGTGCGCCATGCGTTCTGAAGAGCGTGGTGCTCACACGTCGACGCGTTTTCTTCTTTTCACGCAACTGCTTATCTGCTTGAGTCTGCTTTACGAAAAGGAAGCGAATCGTTAACGGCTACAGAACTAGCCATCCTCGTGCGCATTAAGTTATTAAGGCAATTAATGCGAATTAAATTGCGATTGATGGCAACACTTGTGTGATGGACGATTAGTGTCCTTTACTCCTTTTAATACTTAATCTTATTGAGCCTTCCATCACAGGGTGTATGTAGCTTTATATAAGACATGTTTGTATTATTTCTGAAAGCTAGTGTAGTGTAGGATTTATATAGTAATAATTTTACAATAAATTGGTTTAGAAAGGTCAGTAATCTAAAATAAATTCTATTTATGTAATATGGTCAGTAGGATTAAAACATAAACTGGAAAATGAAATTCGTACCGATTCGCTTGACGTGAACATCTCGGTTGAAGGAAACACGTGGTCGAAGTGAAGTGTCAGACCTTTGAGAGTCCGTTCGGGTTATATCCGGCATCCTAACTCACAATTCATCCTGTAAAACACATCGCCTCGCTTGTTTCTGTTTCTCTTCATTGTTGTGATACATTATTTGTTGGGTGCTAATGTTAAATGGCTGAAGTAATCTAATTAGTTGTCGGAAGTCGTAGCGTTCGACAAGTTAGTAATTCATTACTGCACGAATTAATTAGGTAATTAATACTAACAACATTAAGACTAAGTAGGATTGTTAACTACTTATAGTTTTTCAACATACATATATGATACAAGTGCTACTTGCATAATAATGTAGATTTATTAATATTTTATTATGATTTTCTTATTTACTGGTAATTGTAGCTTTATTGAAGTGAGAATGTCAGAACAGCGTTAATTTTATTTAATGGGTTACGATGATTTATAATTAATAGGATACAATATTGAATACATTTGCAACATTAACCCACTACGAATGAGTAAATTGGCACAGGAGCGATTATTAAGTGAAAATAAACGTTTATGGATGTTAACGATTGTGCATTTCGCATTACACCGCACTCGGAATCAATTAAACTGATAAAACATTTAATTGCGGCGTAAATTACTCTTCATAATTGCATTCGTTTATGAACTCCTTGTTTGTGTACATCTTTGAAAGTGGAACGTTTTTAGGAGTTGTGTAAAAGTTTCCATTCGTTTCAACATTTTTAGATGACGATATAATTTTAGAAGGTTAATGTGTAGCTAGATTTGAAAATAATAAATTTAAACTACAAAATTTTTGGTATTTAAGAAACCTGAAATTTTGATGGAAACTAATAAAATTCAGAAGATGGGAGTATGACTTTTAAACAATATGAGGAAGTATAATAAATCGTTCTGTTGTATTGACCTTTTCCATCGCGAGCCCGCGTATTCATTGACATTCACACCCGACACCCGATACGCTGCAAAACGTGTGGTGGATGCCTGGCAGTGCTGAGTGTATCGTATGATAAATCACACAATATGTACGCGCTCGTTCAGTGAAAACGCTTCCCAGGATTCTGCGACTTCAACATTTCGTCCATATCATTTCATTTCTCACGTAGGTTTATGTTGTTACGTGTTTATTTTATTGTAAGGGTGTACTTTCCAACATTCAACCACTGTTAAAAATTATGTGGAAGCCTGAATTATGAAATGACTTTATATACAGAAAAATACCCAAACAAAAAGAAACATAACCATGAATCGAGGGAAAGCTAGGATAATCTAAGAGAAACAGAGTGGCATGGTAATAGATTGAGTGAGTGGAACCTCCTGGAGATATGATATTTGAAACATAATCTTCACAATCGCACGGGATGATTGAGAAAAGGACAATGTCTACTTAAATTGAAGCAAAGTCAGAAGGAAAAGATGTGCAGCAACAAACCGGAACGTTTATATGACGTTAACGACTTCAACGAAAGTTTTTGATATTCCTTAGTTCTTATTTTGTTTTTGTTACGTTTGGGGATTGTGCATGGTGTTCATTTAAGGACCGAATACACATGGCCAAAATTTGTATTTAGGAATTAGTTACGTATAAATTAACTAATAAATTAAGGAAACCAAAAAATTCAAGGCTTATCAAAATAATCACGTGGCTTACACGATTTGTATATCCTCAATTGGGTAAACGTGTACGTGTCACTTGTTTATAAAAGGCGGCATTTATGGATTTTTTTCATTATGCTCGTCGGTTTCTTTTTCACGCTTAAGACATCGTATCGTGGAGATCGGATGGCTTTTTCGTGCATAGATCAAGAGGTATGTATAAGAACATTAAATAGAAGCGGAACGAGTTTCTAGAATGCAAAGAAGAATCTGATTTATAAAGAATGTATAAATTGATATTATGAAGAAGTGAGAGTGAAACTCAATATATTATGTCAAGTAAGTAACTAACAGAAATTATTTATAAATTAATTAATTTTCACTTTTGTATTAAATTTGATTTTGAAATTTTGAGGGGTTATGATGATATCGCTTTTTTGTGATTATACTTAAACTACAAATGTTTATCAAAAAATCTATCACATTTTCATGTTCATACCCAAACAATTTAATCCCGATTGACGCTAGTTGTGCTTAAAAATATAAGTCACGCATAAGGACAAAAGAAAAGTTGTAGTACTGGAAAGTAATAAAGTTATGTTTTATTTAGTTGAGTTTCATAGAATTTCAAGATAAAACCTAATGTGAAAATGCACGTTTTTTGTCTATTTTGCTATGAGTTTATGAAAATTCCATTATACATAGATAAAGGAATGTTTCTAGTTAATATTTTGACAATCTCTAGAAAGTCAGCTCCCACCAACCATAATTATAATGTTTGCAATTTTTAACTTCGTATATAAAATACGACATTCTTATAATAATGATACAAAAATAATACCAATGTGAAATGGAATATTATAAATATTAATGAACAAGGTTTAAATTTTGTAATCTTAACCCACACATCCCACATTGGTATTCGCGTTTTTCCAACGAGTGCCTTTAAGAGAACACAAAAGCAACAACACCAAGTGCATAAAATAACGAACAACAATTGTTGTCGCGTGCATATAGTCGCAAAATGAAAGCAGCGTGCATTATGTACTCAAACAAACGGCCTTTGCATAATAATCAGCGAGCAAGTGAACTAGACAGCACAGTGTAAAAATTAAACGAATTCATGTTGCAAAATCATGGAACATGGGTATCTTGCGCAGGTGGATCGGACTTTAAATGTTGAATATGTAAATATCTTATTATGTGTCTTGAGTATTCTTTTACGTCTTTATTATTGCCTAAACTCATCTCTTATAAATAAAAATGATAAAAATGGAAACCAAAGATAAAAATGCCAAGGATATATCTCCCACATCATATCAATCAAATGATATTGGGGATTTATAAGAATAAATATTTAAAAATCGAAATTTTTCAAAGGTTGAGCTACCTTAAACAAAGATACTTGGTCAAGGCCAGAGATCAACAAAGTTGCATTCGTTTCTATCGATGGAGAGAAAACCCTTACATAAATGTAAGCAACTTGAAAATCCAAAGCAATTTGCTGAGTTTATATAAGTATAAATCAATTACATAAATATTCAACTGACATCCATTAAAATCCGGATGCTTTAGATTTTGCCGATTTGTCCTCTGAGAATGCAAACAATTTGCGCGTACTTGGTAATGTGTACTGGTTGGTGCGTTACTCTTCTCCATGCGGACAATCCGAGCAATGCACTGTTAATCAAATTAACGTTGGTAATAATCAAAATTACATATAAATGCACTCACAAAGCCAAGGGCGGTATGTAACCGTTAAAAGAGAATCTCCCAACAGAAAAATAAAAGAACATTATACAATTTTTATATATGAATAGTACTTAAGAAAAGTCATCATGAACTTAATTTTGTTTTGAATCAATGCTGTAAAATTAAATATTTCAGATATATGTATTTAATAAGTATGCATTGTGGCGCCAGTTAGGGGTTTTATCAAGACAAATCGTAAACGAAATACATACTTTCACATTTCATTCGAAATATAAAAAGTTTATCTTTCACATATTGAACTGAACTTCGACACGAAAGCGCTGTAATTGTATAGATATGTTATAGGCTTCGTTAAGGTTATATTTGCATATCAATAGGAATTATTAAACTAAATGTTAAATGATAAGTAATTGTATAATAATAGGAATATTTTGATATAGCTTATTTCGCGTTGGTGATTTTGACGCGCGGTGATTTGTGTCACTGTAATTACAGATAGAGAAAACCAAGAGTCGATGAATGGTATCATGAATAGGAAATGTGTGTGGTGTGCAATTCAACAAGATTTGACCGCAATAAGAAAGAGGTAAATATGTTTGAAAGCAAAATGTAATTGATAATATGTACTTGTTGCTCCATTATTCTCAGCAATAATACTGGATAATGTTATCGTAAACGAGTTGGACGTTTAATGGGTGCATGTTTCATACGGTTTTATTGGCTCTATTGACAATTGCCTATTGCTTCATGTTTCATTGCTGGTCTTTTTTGGCTCCCACTAATAAAACTACATATCTTTAAAAACACAATATAAATTTGCAAAATAGAAGAAATTTACATTCAGATATTAAAGCAATTTAAAACTCGGTACAGATTATTTTACATTAAAATTTTAAAATACCATAAATTACAAAGTTAATAAATTCCATTGAGATTCCAATATTTAGTCAAATTGAATATGAAGAAAAACGTTTGGAGTGGATGAAAATAACTATAATAGACTTTGTCTATCTCCAATTTATTGTTTTAGTTTTAGACTAGTTTCGGCCTTAAGGCCATCATCA